>APFE030941518.1:268849-334687 GCA_000404065.3 Pinus taeda
GGGTCATTGCTGACTCGGCCGACCGTTCCGTTTTGGTGACCCTTTCATTGCCAGGGGTAACGACACGAAACGACTCGGCCGGGTTGGTTCTGACCCGGCCGGTTTGTAAAACATTGATAAAACCCTCTGAATAACTGCACCGGTTTTCCCGCATTGGGTTTTTCCAGGGACATTGGTCCAAAAATAACATTCACTTGTGTGCTTGTTTTCTTTCAGTGGATGATCTGTAGACGTTGATATTGTACTTGTGTTTATTTTCAGTATTTACATGGTAAATAACTTGTTAAGTAATTAAACAAGTAGGAATAAATAAACCAAATAGTACAGGAAGAATTTCTAACAGGTTAAACTTAGAAATTCCAACATTAGCTTGCCCCTTCCCCTTGCCCACACCCTGGGTCATGGCCTCGAATGAAGCCCGGAGGTTGATGCAAATAAAAAGAAAAATAAAAGCATATTTGGCCACATTCAACAGGAAAATGTACCACAAAATACAAAAGATGGTCAGGACAAACACATTTAACACATGGGAAAAAGCCAATAGATGAGCTCTACCCCATCATCATGGCCATCACCCTAGTTCCTACAAGTTCTATGAACCTCCTTCATCATATGGGAACCCATGATTGACCCAACCCCTGGTGAGCAATGAACCACCCCAGCTTAAAAGGGGGTTTTCGTTGTTATATCTTATGCATCATGCTCTCGCCCCTTGAGCCCTAAGCAGTTAACCGAAGGCAAAAGCCATATAAAGAAGGGTGGAAAAATCAAGGTCAGGGCACCTCATGTACCACGTTTGCTCCATCTTATACATTATAAACCCAAGTGTGGGCTTCCCTCTTGTTAGCTACCCTTGTACCTCAACATGTGACCCAAGGTTGCCCCTTCTCATCCCCTACTTTATTCATCTATTTGTCACATGCCACCACCTTTTTAGGGATCTACCCTAACTATATCGTCCTCTTTAAAAGAAGAAACCACCTAATAGGGTTATTGGTTAACTGCATTTAGAGTTTAGGAGACATTGGCATATCTTGAAGCCCATTATGGAAGGGCGGACCATTATGAAGTCCCCACCTGTTGTCCATGATTAGGTAAGTTCATTTACTCGATTTCTCTACTGACTTGTTGTACTAGAAGGCTAGGGGATGCTTGGATCTTATGCAGGATTGCAGATGGTTTCCATCTTGGGTTTGGTCTTCCTATATGGGAGACTAATCCTCCAGAGGGCTACATTGGCACATATAGGGTGAGCGTTGAGAGCCATGGGCCTCCAAAGTAGTAGATTACACTCCATGGATCCCCACAGCCATTCAGAGATTGCTTGTAGTTGACTTATTGGACGAGGAGGGTGCACTTGATCCATCATGCCCAGCTAGCCCCAGATCTACACCATACACTTGGCAGAAGATCGAGGACTAGCACGATGATGTGGTGTCACCTACACCATCATCCTAGCCCTTGCAGACGATCTACAAGCATATTCGATTTGTTTGGAGACCCATGAGGACACTTGTGTGTCGCACATGTCTTTTGGAGCACCACAAGTTATTACAAGGGGCCAACCCCTTGTCCACTACTTTTGAGTGTCCTATTCTTCATTGTGGCACCCATGGACCTCATTAAGCCTCTTAAAGGGCCCTACGACATGCATAAATTATTATTTGACCTCTTGAGAGGTTTACTTTTTCATTTATGAGCTAGTTTGGGGGGCTTGTCACCAAAAATTGAATTATTAGAACATTATTTCATTTTTGGGGCTTATGTAGGCCAAGGAGTTTCATTCAAACTCCTAAGTTGTGTATAAATACAAGTGAGATGAGCTCATTTGTTCATCATCACTTTGGTTTGGATCACTTCTCTCTCTTGAGATTTTCTCACTTTTTCTAGAGGATGAGTTAGAGCTTACGGATAAATTTTGATGCATGGGGATTGGTCTATCTTCTCTTGGAGCTTCTCTATTGTCAATTGTGAATGGTTGGATATACGTTGTTACATGTAAGTACGTGTTTTTTAATTTTATTCTTGTTTAATTTTGTGATATATGTTGGATTGGGAATTTTGTTGTTCTAGGGCTAATTGTTGCATGCATTTCCTGCTTAAAATTGCGGAATTTGTCTCTATTATAGCATCTCTCAATGTATGGGCCATGTAATATGAGCGCAATCTCCTAGGGGTAATTCTATAGGATAATTTGACCTTGATAAGCCATTCCTCTTGCACATCGAAGTATAAAAGCTGCAAGGTTGCTTCTTTTTGACCTAGAAGGATAGCAAAGTGATATTGAGGCCTCCTTGACTGGGAACCAAGAAATCCTACTCATATTCATCATAGACTCCATTCTCCCAAAGATTAAGGCACTCATATACCAAGGGTGGTGACTAAAACTCATATTCTTTCACCTCCTTCTAGGTCTAGCCAAGTTGGGGTACCTAGGGTATCAATTTCCTGACAAGCTAGCCATCAAAAAAATTTGATCTTGTAGGATCTCTTGCAATGGCCTTTCCTCAAGCTCTCCTCAAATTTTGAACCCATTCCAACGATTGAGTTGGGAGAAAAGTCAAGCCCTAGCTCCAGGATCAAAACTTGCCCTGCCATCCCCAAAGGCTAGTACCTCATAGGGTCAAAACAACATCATCAAGTGAAAAATATTTCTTTGATCCTTACCCCACGTTGTCTAGGGTAAGAATATCATTGGTTGCTACATTTTTTTCTCATACCCTACACTGGGTCCACTTGGCCCTGTGTGGTCCCGCTCCTTTGAAAGACCATTCCTCAAGAACCATCTGGGATACCAATTCTAAAAAGGATTTTAGAGATTGGGGAACTCCTTCACAAGTTTTATCCCATAAACCTAACCCTCTAATCCTCTCTTCCTTTCCCAAGAATACATAGTATCTTGCTTAAAAAGCAAGCAAGCTCCATCCTTCAAACTCTTCTAGGAAAGGGTTTAGTTGGGTCACTCATATCCATTAACTTATCTTTCATTAGTGACTCCATACATATCAGGTCTCCTCCCATCGGTGAAAGTCCGTAAATAGAAGGGAGCCTTAGCTAAGGTGACAGTGGACTAAGTCTCCATTTGTTGCCCTTGGCCTAGCATTTGCCCTTTAGGGATCCCCCTTAGGTCACCTGCTATTTTGAGCGGTAACAAGGTACAAGTTTCATCTTCTTGAAAGTTGTATTTCTACTCTTGTCGTTCATATTTTTGGTTGCTTATAATCTAATGATCTCTTGTACTAACCTTGTTTTGCAACATTGCTATCTTGTAACTTGGGTCATCAATTCTTTACTTTGTAAGTATAATAATTCAAGCATTGTTAGAAGGCACTAGTCTTTCATCTTTATCTCATTAAGTGTCATATTGATCTTGAACCTATCTTTAACATTTACATTGCTCAATAATAATTATACTCGCTAATTAATCCTTAACTCAGGTTACATTAAGTGGTAATTGTCGTGCCCTTTGATCTCCAAGAACTTCTTGTTTCAACAGGGCCTTCCTTTACTAATCATCTTTTAGGGACCACCCCCCTTAGCTTGCCTAAGAGAGAGCTTAAATAGAGAGAGTTGAGAATAGGAGCCAACCACTTCTCTAAGCGTTGCACCTAAAACTCTATACCTTGTGGGGTTGGAAACTTTTCCCACACAGGTGTAAAACTTAGGTGACAACAGGTGCTTAGCTCAAGAGCCCAAACTTGCATATGGTAGATTTAGCATTCATTACCCCTTAATGAGGAGGCAATTTATCACTCATCCAAGTTCGGAAAATACAATGGTTCATTTTTATGGATGAAGCATCAAGTGCTCTAAGAACCGGGTGATGTCTAATGAGCGGGGTAGAGCTCATGCTAGGCATTTGCCCCCACGTTAATTGTTGCCGCAACCATCTTTTGCATTTTATCTTTTTCTTTCATTGTAGCTCTCTTTTGCTTTTACCTTTCTTCTAGCAGCATCAAGCTCCAAGGAAAGGTTTTCCAACCCAAACTCAAGGATGAGGATGAGAAGGTGCCAATCACCATGACTAATGACTACCAGCACAAAGAATGCATATGGAATATAGGGAAAAATGGAAAGTGGTATGTATGGAATATCATGGGCACACTACTTCAATCAGGGCCTCCCCAGTATTCTCCTTCCTATAAACATAAGGCCTCAAAGGAGGTCCCTATAGACTAGAGTAAAAGACTTGTTGATTTTCTAAGTGCAATATAGACTAGCACAATATTTCTGAAAAACTGATAATTACTTTTGATGTAAATCTTCTTTTACTTATTCCAATATTATCACTCAATAATTATACTTCAAAAATTCAACCATAAAGAACAGTAGAACAGTAGTGATCACAATTCACAGAAAGAAGACATGATTTACCCTGGGACAACCCACAAGAGGGAAAAACCTAGCAACCCTTTCAATAAAGAAATTCTTTTGTTCAACAAGAGATACACCTAGACCAATGGTCAAACCCGGTCTTCCCCTCCAAGTCAAGCCTCCCAATCTAATTTAGAAATTCACTAAACTTATCTTGACGCAAAACTTCGGCCCACTTGCAATTGCCAATTAACGCAGAATATCAACCCCTTACAACAGAATGCCCAGAAAATCTACAAACCAGGGACGAGAGACTATCCACGGGTGTGAGTTGCAAGAGAGAGAAAGAGAGTCAAATTTGTACTCTTCTTCATCCTATTCGTCCTTCTTGCCATTCGCTTGCTTTTGTAGAAGATGTCTTATGTGTGAGATGCGAATTTCCCAAGTGGAGGAGATTGAACTACCTTTATATAGTGATATGTCTTGGTTGAATGGGTGTGTCTTTTGCCAAGGCCAATTTCACTTGGAGGGAGGCTGACTTAACAACTTTTGGACCCAAAAAGTACAATTTAAAAATTCAAATTTTCTTCTATAAAAAGTCACAATGGAACTTTGACTCAAAATAAATTTTCTTTTAACTCAACATTTAAAATATGCTTTACAATAATAAATACAAATACATCAAGTGGCCAAATAAACATTATGAAAACCAACCATAGTTACAAATTCAACACTCCCTCTTAACTTGAGAGGTATGTTGATTTTTGTAGCATTGGTTGTGTTCTAGCCATGAAATTTGGTCAAGAGGCTACAATACATGTATTCTCCAAAACCCATAAATCGTTTCTGGAAATTCCACCTAGAGACAGCTTAATTAAAATAATTAAATCTTTTTCTAATGGTGCTTGTTACCAACCACTTTGTGGTTGATATCCCCAGGAGGAATTTTTCTCCATGATGAGCCTCAGTGGGCAACCCCTTGATGCCTCATACTAGCTCGTTGTTTCATTTCTCTGCCACCTGAGCCAGCTATGTGGTCCCTCACCCACCTGAGCAAGTGTTAATTTTAGGTATGTTCTATGCTTAGAGCAATTTATTTCAATTTTCGCAGTTAGCTCAATATCTTTCCCGGATTAGCAATCACATCAGCATTAAAGTAAATTGCAGATAGAACATAAACATAAATCGCAGAAGACAAACCAAAACTAGAGGACACAAGATGTGGCACTAGCCTTTGGACAAACCCCAATGTGGGGAAACCCTTGATCAATTATTCTTATATGTTCTTCAATAGTTCAGCAGCGAGAGAGAGACATAGTACATTTATAACAGAAGTCAACACTTTGACTTATCTTAAATAAGAGCATAGATCATCTCTAAGTAGATGATACATGAGGTAGATGAACTCAGTTGAAAACATGTTGCTTCAATTGATTCTCCCAGGTGACTCCATCACCCATCATAGTGTTGCACCTCATCATCATGTTGCATCATATTGCACCCATCATCACTATGTTGGACCTCATTACCATCTTGTACACATCATACTACTACACCATGATTGCTTGTTGTTGTCCCATTGTTTAGCATTGTTGTGCCATGTCATAGCTTGTTGTCCCAAGTACCAAGCTCCAACAAGCACCATGTCTTGTTGTACCACTTACCATGTTGTTGTCCCTTACAACACCATGTTGTTGTCCCATTGTTTAGCATTGCTACTGTTGTCCCAATGTGCTTTTGTTGCCACATGTCATTGCTGATATTATGTTGCCCATGCATCTTGTTGCATTATCACATTAGTATGCATTCAAACTTCATGGGTCACCTTGTTGTTGTTGTTGTCCCATTGTGCCATCATTGCACTATGCCATTGCTGCTAGCACTGATGTCCCACTGTTATTGTTATTCCATGTTTGTCGTACTGTTGTCCATGGGTAGACTTCTGGTCACTAGTTAGGGCATCCTCCTATAACCTACAGCAGCCCAACGATCATGCCAAAACCCACCTTAAATTATGTGGCCTCCTTTTCTTTACAATGTAAGTGACCTCGCTGTTTGAGGAGGCACCTATAGCTCCATGTATAGGGTTGTTTGACCCTCAAAACAACACTTAAAGACCTGCGGCTTAATCATCCCAACAAGATCCCTTCCTTGGCTTATCTCAAGGAGGATTCTCCTTGGTTTTCTTGCCCAGAACAGCCTTCTATGAGGGTGGCATTCACACAGACCTTGCTACCTCTTCAAGCAGTCCTCAAGGAGCAAATCCGAGCTCCTTTCCTTCGCGGCCAGCAAAAAGGTAGCTTCGCTCTCCAACAGTCACAAGGGTGACCTTAACGTCCCCTCTCCTTTGCTGAAGTAGACTCTGTATTGCGGCCTTCTAGCCCAACTCCTCAGCCCTCCTAACATCAGCTCTGACCCTGTAATAAACGGGAAACAGTACGATGTTCTTGCCTCCTTATGCTACGGCTAGGGCATAGAGATGTCCCTTCTCCAACAAGTCCTCTTCTTGAGATTGCGTTGCAAAAGGTGGATATGTAGAGCTGTCATAAGCTAGGGCTTCCTTAGGACAGCGTCTAGGGCTTCTTTAGCATTGCGTCTAGGGCTTCTTTAGGACAGCATTAGGGCAGCGTAGAGGTTCCTTCCATGGCTGAGATCTGATCTCCATTAGGGCTTCCTCTCCTAGATTTCTCTTCCACTAAAACCTAGAACAAGTGGAGAGAAATCAAGAGTGAAGTGAATGAAATGACTCTCAAGTCATCCCCTTTCATACTAAACATTGAGCACATGTGGGCGTTATTTAGTTGTTGGCCGACCTTGACGAATTGTCTTATAACACAAATAAATTCATAACTCCATGAATACTTATCGAAATTGAATGATCTTTAGATCAATCCTACACCTCTCGATGAGAGGGATCCAAAAAAAAATATCAACTACCATAAATAAGATGACCCACATGGAGTTTGGCCCTAGTTGTCAATTTTAACACTCCCTCTCAACTAGAGAGAACTCCATCCAATGATCCATCTACCAGACTGTACTATCTCTGTCATCAGTGCCCTGCACTGCTCTGTTATGCTCTACTCTGCTTTGCTCTGCTCTGTTGAACCATGAAGAAGAAGAATTGATCGAGAATGTCTCATATCATTCTCTACTGACCCGAAGTTAGTTCCATATGAAGAGTGTGTGTCATACCACTCTTACTGATCCCAAATCAGTTCCAAGAGAGTGTCTCAAACCACTCATATTGATCCCAGATCAATGTTAGTCATCCTAGTATAGAAAGTACGATAGATACAACGATGCGTCCATCAATAGTACTAGTATGGTCCCTAACCTCATTTCCCTACTCATTGGCAAGACGAGAGGTATTTCCCATGAGTCCCAGACTGCATGGATAGGATGCCTCGACAAGAGAACCACTCATCCTGTCCATAAGGCGCCACGGGGTATCACAGGGGAAGGTTGAACCATTCACCCTGTACACAGCGCACCATTAGGGGAGGGTGAGTCGCCCTATGGTCACTTGCTGCTCCAAGAAGTATCCCAAGCCCCCCGGAGCTCCCAAAGCTCAATGCATGCATCATGCAAGACCCTCATAAGAGGGTCTCTCAATGACTCCAAATCGTTCGAGAAAGTCACAAATTTGACCTTTCCCCGGGCTCCGACAAACCTGTACATTAGTCTCAATGCGATGGAGCCTTCTCACTCATCGATGTACCATATCCCAAATAAGGTAGTATCTGATGTCTATATGCTGGAGCAATCAGAGAATACTGGATTCCGCAATAATCGAATCCCCCTCTTGTTGATACAAAAGATCACGGTGGTATCCATCATGAGTCAAACAGCTCACTGAAGAGCTTCTGCAACTAGGCAACTTCACACGAGATCATACTCGTAGTTATGTATTCGATCTCAACAATGCTTATAGCAACCGACTTCTGCTTCCTGCTCATCCAGGATATCGAGCAGAACCCAAAGAGAGCCAGCACCCAGAAGTGCTCTTGCGATCCTCCACACTGCCTGCCTAATCAGCATTCGAATAATAATCTAGCTTCATAATTCCGACAGTGTATCTCAATCCATGAGAGATTGTGCCTCGAAGAAATCTCAAAAGATTCTTGACACCAATCCAGTGCGGCTCAACCATATATGAGCCCAACATGTTAACTGTAAAACATATATCCAGATGGAAGTTCACCAAGAACACCCATGCGAACGAGTTTATGAAACTCAGAGACGTTTCCCAAATCTGGTCTGGCATCACTACCACATAACTTTTGAAAGTTAAGCTCCATTGAGGTAGTTGCGGGTTTGCATTTTACCATTCCAAATCTAGAATCCAACTCCCTCTTACTTCTGCAAATGAGAGGGTTTGCACCTGTTAGAAAGAGGTCGTCCTCAGAAGGTGCCTGTATGAGAGGTCTATCATCCACAACCTTCAAGCAATGGTTTGGATCGGCTTCACCCCTAGTGAATCTCAGCTTCATCAGGCAACTATCAATCCTCTCATATCAAGCTCGAGGTGTTAGCTCTAAATTATAGATAGCTTTCTTCAACCTGCATGCATGAGATTCTTGATCATGAATCTCAAACCCCTCGGGTTGTTCCAAACTTGTGGACCTGCTACATGAGGGGAATTATCCCCTTGTAAGATTTTCCTTCTGTACATCTCGAAGATGTAACTTCATGCTCTTCTTGAATTCAGGCATCCAAGTCACCATTTGACTCACATCGGGTGAGGCCCCACAATAAGTAGACCTCCGGTGCTATAGATGAAATGTGTCAACTAACACGGTCACCAATGGGCCATCTTGCAGCTTCATACAAATTGCCAACCCTAAACCCATGAGTAAAAGCATCTTTGAAAATTCTATTTTCAAACATGTACCTTTCCATCAATGAATGCCACCCAGAAACCTTTGATTTCCATTGTCGGAATGGACACCAAGTTCTTCTTGCGATCAAGTACATAAAAGAGATTCTTGTAAATGAATCGAGTTACCCTCATTCAATTGAGGGGTAACATTCCCTACACCCTTTCCGGAATAGGTGGCATCGACTCCAAGTATAATCCCACGATTGTTTCCATCTCTACCAAATTAGAGAGAGCACCCTTCTATCCGATGAAGTGCCTTGAAGCACTACAATCAATAAGCCAGATTCCCAAAAAGTCTGGAGGAGAGGGCCAATATAAGATAATGTTGCTTTATCTTACCAAAGACAACATTTAATTTTTCATACCTAGGGTTCCTTGCTTTCTTTAAAGAGTCAGCTATTTCCTTGATGGTCTGCATTACCTGTCATTCCTCCGATCATTGAAGATGTCCCTAGAATGATTGTTATCATCATCAAGTGATGTGTCCCTGCCATTCGGACAGTCCTTTGCATAACGGCCAAACTTATTACAAACAAGGCATCTGCCTTTCCTTCTATCCTTAGATCCGGAATTCCCATTTAAGTGATCTTTAGGTAGGCCATCAGAAGCTTTTGCTACGCCATTCTGATAATATTCTCTGCTTCGACTTCACCCTTGGTGAATTAGAAGAGGGATGAGGAATCCATTGATCCTTTTGTCCTTTTCCAACTATCTTCAATGATTGTTCTTTCACTCTTGCTTGGGCTTTGTCTTCACCTTGCCTCCAATACAATGTTAATTTTAGGTATGTTCTATGCTTAGAGCAATTTATTTCAATTTTCACAATTAGCTCAATATCTTTCCCAAATTAGCAATCACATCAACATTAAAGTAAATTGCAGATAGAACATAAATATACATCGCAGAAGACAAGCCAAGACAAGAGGACACAAGATGTGGCACTAGCCAGGGACAAACCCCAATGTGGGGAAACCCTGATCAATTCTTCTTATATGTTCTTCAGTAGTTCAGCAAAGAGAGGAAATAGTACATTTACAACAGAAGTCAACATTTTGACTTATCTTAAATAAGAGAATAGATCATCTCTAAGTAGATGATACATGAGGTAGATGAACTCAGTTGAAGGCATGCTGCTTCAACTGATTCTCCCAAGTGAGTCCATCACCCATCATAGTGTTGCACCTCGTCATCATGTTGCACCTCACTGTGTTGCATCGTGTTGCACCCATCATCACTATGCTGGACCTCATTACCATGTTGTACACATCATACTACTGCACCATGATTTCTTGTTGTTGTCCCACTGTTTAGCATTGTTGTGCCATGTCATAGCTTGTTGTCCAAGTACCAAGCTCCAACAAGCACCATGTCCTATTGTACCACTTTCCATGTTGTTGTCCCTTGCAGCACCATGTTGTTGTCCCACTGTTTAGCATTGCCACTGTTATCCCAATGTGCTTTTGCTGCCACATGTCATTGCTGCTATTATGTTGCCCATGCATCTTGCTACATTATCACATTAGTATGCATTCAAACTTCATGGGTCACCTTGTTGTTGTTGATGTCCCGTTGTGCCATTGCTGCTAGCACTGTTATTCCACTGTTATTGTTATTCCATGTTTTCCATATTGTTGTCCATGGGCAGAGTTCTGGTCACTAGTTAGGGCAGCCTCCTGTAACCTACAACAGCCCAATGATCATGCCAAAACCCACCTTAAATTATGTGGTCTCCCTTTCTTTACAAGATAAGTGACCTCGTTGTTTGAGGAGACACCTACAGCTCCATGTATAGGGTTGTTTGACCCTCATTACCAAACATTCCCAGATCTACAGCTTAATCATCCCAGCATGATCCCTTACTCGGCCTATCTCAGGGAAGATTCTCCTTGGTTTTCTTGCCCATAATAGCCTTCTATGAGGGTGGCCTTCACACAGACCTTGTTGCCTCTTCAAACAGTCCTCAAGGAGAAAATCCAAGCTCCTTCCCTTTGCAGCAAGCAACGAGGTAGCTTCGCTCTCCAACAATCACAAGGGTGACCTTAACGTCCTCTCTCCTCTGCTGAAGTAGACTCTGTATTGCGGCCTTCTAGCCCAGCTCCTCGACCCTCCTAACATCAGCTCTGATCCTATAATAAACCTGAAACAGTACGTTGTTCCTGCCTCCTTATGCTGCGGCTAGGGCATAAAGATGTCCCTTCTCCAACAAGTCCTCTTCTTTAGATTGTGTTGCAAAAGGTGGATATGTATAGTTGTCATATGCTAAGGCTTGCTAGGACTTCGACTAGGGCTTCCTTAGGAGAGCACCTAGGGATTCCTTAGGATTGCGTCTAGGGCTTCTTTAGGACAGTGTTAGGGCAGTGTAGAGGTTCCTTCCATGGCTGAGATTTGATCTCCATTAGGGCTTCCTCTCCTAGATTTCTCTTCCACTAAAAACCAGAACAAGTGGAGAGAAATCAAGAGTGAAGTGTGTGAAATGAATCTCAAGTCATCTCCTTTTATACTAAAACGTTGAGCACATGTGGGTGTTATTTAGTTGCTGGCTGACCTTGATGAATTGTCTTATAACACAAATAAATTCATAACTCCATAAATACTTATCGGAATTGAATGATCTTTAGATCAATCCTACACCTCTCGATGAGAGGGATCCATGAAAAATATTAGGTGCTATAAATAATATGACCCACGTGGAGGTTGGCCCTAGTTGCCAATTCTAATAGCCAGCCATGTGGTCCCTCACCCACCTGTATTGATTGTATGTTTGAAGGTGGGCCTCACGAATCTAAAGGTATGTCTTGTCATTTGGTAATTGAGTATTGGGTTTACTTATCATCGATACTTTTGGGTATGGATTGATGGGGGGATTTAGCGAAAAGAGTGGGCTTAGTTTGTGCTCTTGTCCCCTTGGTCTCTTTGGTTGTTACCCTTGGATCTTAGTCCTGTGGGATCTCATTTATTGACCATTTGGTTCTACGTTGGTACTACTTGGGAAACCCCGACTTTGCATGCATGGTCCCACTGCTTTACATGCACATATTACTCCCTTTCCACTCACTATATCCCCATTCATCTTTTCTCCCACCTGGGTCCACATAGGGCTACCCTCCCCATCCCCTTGCCCCCACCTTGGGTTAGGCCTAGAATGATGCCCCAAAGGTTGAAGCAATTAAAAGAAAATGTGAAAAGCATAATTGGCCACATTTAACAGGAAATTGTACCACAAAATACAAAGGATGGCCGGGACAAAAATAAGTAGCACGTGGGCAAAAGCCGACACATGAGCTCTACCCCATCCATGGCCATCACCCTAGTTCCATAGGCCCTAGATGAGCCTCCTCTATCATTTAGGAACCCATGATTGTCCCAACCCCTAGAGGGCAATGAAACGCCCTACCTCAAAAGGGATAATCACTACTATATTATACACATCATGCTCTTGTCCTTTGAACTTCGAGCAATTAATTGAAGAAAAATCATAAAGGGCAAAAGGCATATAAAGAAGGATGGAAAAATCAAGCCCGAGGTGCCTCATGTACCACGATTGCTCCCTCCTATACATTATATACCCAGGTGTGGGCTTCCCCTTATCTAGCTACCCCTATGCCCCATTATGTAGCCCAGGACGGCCCCCCACATTCCCTATTCCATCTCACCTATTTGCCACTTGCCACCCCCATTAGAAGGGTGTACCTTCGACATACTATCCCCTCTAAGGATTGAAACCACCTAATGAGGTACTTAGCTAACCCCCTTTGGAGTTTGGATACACTAGCTCATGGCAAAGCCCACTACAGATGGGCATGCCATTATGAAGTGCCTACTTTGTTATCCATGGTTTGTAAGCTCTTTTACCCGATTATTCTAATGACTGATTGCATTGGAAGCTTAGGGGACGCATTGGATCTTATGTAGGATTGCAAGTGGTTTCCATTTGGGTTTGGCTTCACTATATGGGATCCTTACCCCAAGACGTCTACATTGGCACATGTAGGCTGTGCATAGAGAGCCATGGGCCTCTACAGCAGTAAACAATGCTCCACAAATCTTCATGGATGTTCAGACACTACTAGCGATCCACTTTTGGGACGATTGTGACATAATTGGTACACTATGCCCAGTCGGCCCCCACAGGAGCCCCACACTCTTAGTAGGCGTCCCAGCACTTGTACGATGTCACGGCAGCATTCATTCCACCACCTAGACCATTGCAGAGGATCTACAGACATCTTCGATTCATATGGAGACCCATGGGGTCATTGATGACCCATTGAGAGCACCACAGGTCTACTACATGGAGAATAAGGGGCCACCCCCTTGTCCATCATATTCTGAGGAATTTATTCCTCAATATGGCACTTCTAGATGCTATTGAGCCTTTGGAGGGTCCTACGACATGCATACATCATTATTTGGCCCCTTGTGAGGCTTGTTTTTACATTATGAGCTAGTATGGTGGCCTTGTCACCATAAGGAATTATTATTTCCACATTATTTTATCTTTAGGAGCCCATAGGCTAATTCGAACTCCTTAGGAGGCTATATACTGATGTCAGATACATTCATTTGTATCATCACTTGACTTGGGATCTCTCTAATCAGAGAGAATTCTCGCACTTTTTCCTTGGTTGATATTTTTGAAGGTGGATGAATTTTGATGTATGGATTTGCGTTATTTATCTTGTCTTGGAGCTTTGTTATGCAAACAAATTGCTGGTTGGATATACTCTATAACATTGTAAGTGACTTTTATTGTTATTATTCTTGTTGTTGCATACTGCTAAAATTAGGGCTAGTTGTTGCATTATTGAAATGTGGAATTGAGCATGCTTTAGCTATTTAAACATATGGGCCAATGTTATATGAATGAAATGTCCTAGAGATTGTTTATCTTGAGAAGCTTGCATCATTTGCTTTAAAGTATAAATGCTTCAAGGTCACTTTTCTTTTTTATTATCTACATTGGACGATGTTGACTTTCTGGGCCTCCTTGATCAAGAATCCAAGTTCTTACTCATTACCATCCTTGACTCCATATCCCCAAGTGAATTAGGCATTGGTTCCTTAAAAAGGGTGATAGTCTCAATCTTCATTTTACCATTTTTCCCCTTTTTTCCAAGTCTAACCCCATCACGTCACCTAGGGCATCAATTTCCCAGCAATTGGGCCAAGGAAAAATTCTGATCTCCTCAAGGCTACTATGTTGGTGGGTCCCCTCCCTCTCCCCCGAATTTGAGGCCATTCTAACAGTGGAATCTCCAGAAATCCCAAGCCCTAGATCTACGACCGAATTTTGCCTAGTTATCCCCAAGGCTAGACCATAATAGGATCAATTCAACCATTTGAAGTGAATATTCTTGTTTGGTCATTTCCCTCACCTTGTTCAGGATAGGAACATCATTGGTTGTTGAAATCCATCCTCGAACCTGGGTTGGGTGGCCCCGTGTGGTCCCACTTCTCAATAAAGACTATTTGTCAAAGACCATTTGGGAGTCCATGTTTTCAAGGATTATAGGGATTGAGAAACTCATCTATAAGCTTACCCTTTCTCCCTCAATCCTCACCCCTTGCCCCTGGTGGACCAAGTCCCTTGCTTAAAGAGCAAGCAAGTGCCATTCTTTACTCCATCCTTGGGAAAGGGTTTTCAAGGTCACTCCTCACCTCTCCATTGACATCTACTTTACAAGTGATCGCTACACTACCAAGAATCCTCCCATCGGTGAAAATCCGTAAAGAGCAGGGAGACTTAGTTGTGGTGACTGTGGGTTAAGCCTCCATCGTTGCCCTTAACCTAGCAATTGCCTTCTTAAGAAACTCCTTTTAGGTCCCCTACTGGTTTGTGTGGTAACATTTCTAGCGTCGTTTTCGAGGACACGAGACGTGTGTTTTGTTCCTCGTACGACATATCAACATACAATTATTGGCGACTCCATTGGAAGAACAAAGCCCTAGTTCTTCATTGAACTTTAAGGTTGATGCTTGTAGGGTGAAGCAAGCATTTTTCTAGGCATCTTTAATTTCACCCTGGCGATTCCTACATATGTTTCATGTATACCTCAAATAGGTTGTCATTCTTTCATAAATTTCTCATTTTGGACATTGCTAGCATCCCTGGACATCCTAATCATGTCGTGGGAAGGATGCTAAATGGGATGCCCGTGTTGGATGGTGACCCAAGCTCTGCAATTAACCATGTGGAAAAATTTAATGCACATATTTCAAAGGAGAAAGTGGTCCACCAGGATGTCCTTATGTTGTTATTCTTTAGTTCCCTCTATGGTCATAACTCATGGTTGCAAAAGCGCGAACCTAGGATCATATTATCTATTGAGGAGTTCGTTGATGGTTTTCTTGCACATTTTCAAGTATGCCCCACAGTGAGGATTCAAGAGGAAGCCTTCATCGACAATCATCAAGACCTTAAGAATCTAAGTAATGAATGGGAAGATGAGTCCTCCACAAGATGAAAAGGATGATTTGGAGAACACATATGTTGGGAAAGATGAATCCATGGAAAGTGAAGTTGAGACTAACCTTACCTTTCTCAAGGATATTACTCTTGATCCCATTAGCCCCTTGGAAGATGACATTGAAGATTACTTCCACATTGAAAAAGGGAAATGAGAAATAGTTGGTCCTCAATTTGATGGTGCTCCCATTTATGACACCGACAAGGAAGATGAGGTTGAGAGTGGTCTCCCCTTTCTATCAGGACGCATTATTTATGATGACATATCCATCGAGACCCTTGAGATGAAGGATCATTATTTTCCCTTACATGAAAAGAATGATTTTGAAGAGGAAAAGCTCGTTGAATATAATACTTCACTCACCCCCCCTCCCCCATTTTTCCTATCCTCTTCTTCATCACTTCAAATCTTCCATGAGTGTTTCCCTCACCCATTTTCAAGTGATCCCAAATGACCAAGAGCCCTTTCCCCCTTCTGAGTATGATGTCAAGGAAGAACCCCTCATTGAATATACTTTATCTCCTTTGACACACCCTCAGGATTATGATCACTGCCCAACCTCCCCTCTCCAATCTAACCATCACCGTGAGCAACCTATTTGTTGCACTCCTCCCTTCCCTCACCCTTCATTCCCCCCTCATCACAACCTTGTAGCCGTTGATTTCTAGTAGCATCGAATGTGCTCTTAGCCTCAAAATTTGCAGGGAGGCCAGGATACATGTATTCCACAATACCCAGAAATCGTTTTGGGAAATTCCACCCAGAGACAGTTTTACTAAAATAATTAATTTTTTTTATTAGGTGTCTAAGTCTAAACTTAGGAAATTAAAATAATTAAAGCGTATTAATCTAATTGTGGGTGAAACTTCTAGAAGAAGACAGAGATCGAGTCCAAGTGATCTAAGCCATTGATTAGAATTTAATCTGGATGGTTGGTTCTCAACTGGAGGATTATAAGAAGGACATCGATGGGCATTTCGAAAATAGATCGAGTGGGAGATTAGAGATCGAATTTCTAAAGAGAGCAGCGCAACAATTGCCGCAGAGAAGTTCGAAGTGATTTCTTGCAGTGAGGGGCAAGGATAATTTCGATTGGAGATTTCTCCTGATCCGGGAATACATCGCAAAGAAGGTAGAGAGAGATCCAAAAGAGGTAGCGCAGATGCCATGTTGGGCAGCTTAAGTTGATGCAGAGGCAGAAGCAGTGCAGAGCCTTGAAGAGATCTGTATTTTTGCTGGAGAGGTCTATTTCTAAAGCCAGAAGTCGGGGTGTGAAACCGAGAGGACAGAATCGGAGTCTCAAAAGCAAATCGATCAGCAGAAGGGGTGACAATGTCCCTAGAAGCTGTGACACTGGACCTACGCAGTGACTGCGCAAAGGTAGCAAGGAACTAGTCATTTTGTGGTTGGATCAGTCAAGATCGCCAACGATAGTGCGAGTTATTTCTCACTAATCTTTTGTCAGTGTTATTCTCTATACTAGATAGCCAGCAAGGCATCTAGAGATTGTATTTAGAAAACCATTGCTTAATAATACAAACACTCAGCTACTGCACCAGTTTTCCAACATTAGGTTTTTCCAGGAACATCTGTCAAAAAATAACAGTGTATATGTGTGATCTTTATTTCTCTCATGTGTTGTATTTAGTTTCCGAAGTTTTTATGTGTAGGTTGCAATGTATTTAATTCAATATTTTCCATAGCACATAGCAAGTAAATTGGTTAAACAGATTAACAATTAGAAGAATTAACATCAGTTGTTGCAATTGGAATTGGGGAACCGATTTTCACATGGTATCAGAGCACAGATCGTAAGCATAAGAGCTTAGAAACAGAAAGGAAGCGGAGTTTGAAAGTACTGTAGAGGCAACAATTCGAAATCCTAGAGGCAGCGCAATCCTTGGGCTAGAAGGTGGAAGTTTTGAGGAGAAATTGATTTCTCTAAGTGAGACAACAAAGAAATTCGATCTCTAGATCGAAGCTTTCTAGAGGCAAAAGGGAGCAACATATTTTTCCTTGCAGAGCAGATCTTCAGCTAGGACACAGATATTTTGCAGCAGTTGTTGGCAGAATAGCATCAGTGGGAGAGAAGGAGACACTTTTGAGGGAATTTCTTTCTCAGAGAATTCCTAGCCAGGGAATTTGATTTCTCTATTGCTGAGCAGCAGTAAAGAGGAGCTAATCTACTAACTCCACCAAGGAGTGCGTAGGCCAACCAACTCTTGCACAGAGGAGAGAGGAGGTAGTTCAACATTTTCGTTCGCAGAGATGGCAACTAGTGGGTTAAGAGATCAGGATAGGTTGGATGGTGCATCCAACTATGTGATCTGGAAGGCTAGGATCACATGCCTTCTGGATGAGCACGAGCTCAAGACCTATGTCGACAATGTGGTAGTTGTGCCCGCGGATCCAGATCCACTCAAGAAGTACAAGGCCGAAATGGTGAATGTCAAACGATTGATCCTTAACAGAGTAACAGATCACGTCGTGTATCACATTGCCGATAAGGATATTGCCCGACAGATGTGGGAAGCATTGGCCACGCTATACAAAGGACATTCCAAGCAACGGAAGATGTACTTGGAGCAGAAGATGAGATCCACACAAATGCAAAAGGGAGAGCGCATTAATCTGTTCTTGACTAGGCTTCAAGAAACCCGATATTCGTTGGCAGTCGTGGGGTCAACACCTCAATCTTTTGAGATGGTAAGGTTGGCCCTAAATTCAGTTTCAGAGTGGCAAGTATTTGTCCAGAGTATCTTAGGCAGAGAGAAATTGCCAGACTGGGAAGGAATGTGGGCTACTCTTCAACAGGAAGAGATGAGGGGAGACTTGGTCAAGTGTAAACTTGACGGCAGCAGCAGCAGTGGGACGAAGCCCAAGGAGGAGGAAGAGAATGCAACCCTTGCATCCAAGGGGCAGCAGAAGCAGCGGAGGCGGAAGAAGGACGTCTTGAAAATTAAGTGCTTCCGATGTGGTGAACTTGGTTACTCTGCTACGCAATGTCCTCTCAAGAAGAAGGGCAAAGACAAGAAGCATGATCTGAAGGTTGCATCCACAAAGATCGAGGAGGAGTTTGCCATGACATCCCAGATACCTCTAGGAGGGAGGTGGGGTGATCTAGAACCGTAGTTCGAAAGAACTATAGATGGGCAAGATCCTTGAGGAGTCCACCTCTCGAATCAATACCTTGCTACAGGAGCCCAAAGTAGTAGTAGCAAGATGGACCAGTGTCAGTAGTTGTAGAGGAGTGCCGAAGTGACAGATGCAGTGACTAGGAGCGCCAGAGACTAAGTAATGCAGAGCAGAGTTGGCAGCAATGAAGTGGCACAAAGCAAAAGCCAACAGCGGCGCAAAGGATTCAGATGGTCAGTCAAGAGACTAGTAGTAGTCAAAACTCCAACAACGGATGCATCATACTGAACACCTGTTCAGTAATTTTGGATGTTTTTCCATTGTTGATGCAGTAGCAGTAGCAGTAGCAGTTGGAGAAGATTGCAGTGCAGATGCAATGTTGGCAGTGGCAGGGCCAGCAGTAGCACGAATGCAGAATTTGAGAGGGATTTGCAGTACAAATGCAGTGCTGACAGCGACAAGGCATCAGCAACATAGAGGAAGATATTACAGAACAGGTGATGCTACCACAGGGTGCATTGCTAGAGCACATTCCTCGCTAAGAGGGAGTGTTGATTTCTGGTAGCATCAAATGTGCTCTTAGCCTTAAAATTTGCAAGAAGGCTAGGACACATGTATTCCACAATACTTAGAAATCGTTTTGGGAAATTCCACCAGAGACGGTTTTATTAAAATAATTAATTATTTTTAATAGGTGCCTAAGTCTAAACTTAGCAAATTAAAATAATTAAAGGGTATTAATCTAACTCTAGGTGAAACTTCTAGAAAAAGACGAAGATCGAGTCCAAATGATTTGAGCCATTGATTAGAATCTAATCTAGGTCGTTGGTTCTCAACTGGAGTATTATAAGGACTTCGATGGGCATTTGGAAAATAGTTCGAGTGGGAAATCAGAGATCAAATTTCTGAAGAGAGCAGTGCAGCAGTTGTCGCAGAGAAGTTCGAAGTGATTTCTTGTAGTGAAGGGCAGGGATGGTTCCGATTGGAGATTTCTCCTAATTCGGAATACATCACATAGGAGGCAATGGGAGATCCAGAAGAGGCAGCGCAGAGGCCACACTAGGCAACCTAAGTTGATGCAGAGGCAGTGCAGAGGCCACACTTGGCAGCTTAAGCTAATGCAGAGGCAGCGCAGAGCCTTGAGGAGATCCGTATTTTTGTTGGAGAGGTTGATTTCTAAAGCCGAAAGTCGGGATGTAAGACCGAGGGGACAGAATCGAAATCTCAGAGGCAAATCGATCAACAGAAGGGGTGACGTTGTCCCTAGAATTTGTGACGTTGGGCCTATGCAATGATTGTCCAGAGGCAGCAAGGGACTAGCCATTCTGTGGCTGGATCAGTCAGGATCGCCACTGATAGTGTGAGGTATTTCTCACTAATCTTCTGCCAGTCATATTCTCTGTACTGGATAGCCAGCAAGGCATCCAGAGATTGTATTCAAAAAACCACTGCTTAATAATACAAACTCTCAGTTGTTGCACCAGTTTTCCCACATTGGGTTTTTTTGGGGACATTTATCCAAAAATAATTGTGTATATGTGTGTGATGTTTATTTCTCTCTTGTGCTATATTTAGTTTCCGCAATTTTTATTTGTGTAGGTTGCAATGCATTTAATTTGATATTTGTCGTAGCACACAGCAAGTAAATTGGTTAAACAAACTAGCAATTAGAATAATTAACATCAATTGTTGCAGTGGTAATCAGGGAATGGATTTTTCACATGGTATCGGAGCACAGATCATGAGCAGAAGACCTCAAAAGCAAAAAGGAAGAGGAGTTTGAAATTACTGTAGAGGTAGCAATTCAAAACCCCAAAGGCAAACAGTCCTTGGGCTAGAAGGTTGAAGTTTGGAGGAGAAATTGATTTCTCTAAGTCTACAGAGAAATTCAATCTACAGATCGAAGCTTTCCAAAGGCAAAAGGGAGCAACATATTTTTCCTTGCAAAGAAGATCCTCAGCTGGGACGCAAATATTTTGCAGCAGTTGTTGGCAAAATAGCGTCAGTGGGAGAGAAGGAGACACTTTCGAGGGAATTTCTTCCTCAGAGAATTCCTAGCCAAGGATTCGATTTCTCTATTGCTCACGAGCAACGAAAAGGAGCGAGTCTACTAACTCGAGCAGGGATTACGTAGGCCAACACAGTGTTGCGCAGAGGAAAGAGGAGGCAATTCGACATTTTCGTTGGCAGAGATGGCAGCCAGTGTGTTACGAGATCAAAATCAGTTGGATGGTGCATCTAACTATGTGATCTGGAAGGCAAGGATCACATGCCTTCTGGATGAGCACGATCTCAAGACCTACATCGATATCTCAAGAAGTACAAAGCCAAGATGGCGAAGGCCAAAGGATTGATCCTCGACGGAGTGACATATCACGTCATGTCTCACATTGTCGGCAAGGATATTGCCTGGCAGATGTGGGAAGCATTGGCCACGATGTACGAAGGATTTTCTAAGCAGCAGAAGATGTACTTGGAGCAAAAGATGAGATCCACGCAGAGTGCATTAATCTGTTCCTAACTAGGCTTCAAGAAACCCGAGATTCGTTGGCAGTCGTGGGGTCAACACCTCAATCTTCTAAGATGGTAAGGTTGGCCCTGAATTCAGTTTCAGAGGAGTGGCAAGTATTTGTCCAGAGTATCTTGGGCAGAGAGAAATTGTCAGACTGGGAAGGAATGTGGGTCACTCAAGAGATCAAGAGAGACTTGGTCAAGTGTAAACTTGACGGTAGCAGCAGTAGTGCGACAAAGCCCAAGGAGGAGGAAGAGAATGCAACCCTTGCATCCAAGAGGCAACATGAGCAGCAAAGGAAGAAGAAGGACGTCTCGAAGATTAAGTGCCTCCGATGTGGTGAACTTGGTCACTATGCCACAAAGTGTCCTCTCAAGAAGAAGGACAAGGACAAGAAGCATGATCTGAAGGTTGCATTAGCAAAGATCGAGGAGGAGTTTGCCATGACAACCCAGATACCTCTAGGAGGGAAGCGGGGTGATCTAGAACTGTAGTTCAAAAGAATTGTACATGGGCAGGATCCTTGAGGAGACCACCTCTCAGATCAATACCTTGCTACAGGAGCCTAGATTAGTAGTAGCAAGATGGACCAGTGTTAGTTGGTGCAGAGGAGTTCTGGAGTGACAGATGCAGTAACTAAGAGCACCAGAGATTGAGCAGCGCAGAGCGGAGTTGGCAGCATTGCAATTGGCATAGAGCAGAAGTCAGCAGTAGCACAGAGGCTTCAAAGGGTCAGCGCAGAGACTAGCAATAGTGAGAACTCCAGCATCTACAAAGCATAATATTGTAAGAAATGATTGTAATAGGGAGTTCTTGAGAGTGATCTTTTATTCCACCATTGTGTACTTAGAAGGAAATCCCCGTACTTTTGGATTGACCTATTCTCCTTCTCCTACGGCTTCCTTTTACCTTGAATGGAGATCATGTTTTCCACCCTGCCACCCACTTCACTCCCCATCTTATTATGTTTGCATTTGCTTTGAGTTTTGTTTCATGAGTAATCATACTGGTAGGCATATGCATATTGATACGATGATATGTTGGTTGCACTAGCTTTATGATTACACTTAGCATTTGTATTATCATATGCATGTTAGGGTAGGATGCATTGCATGATGATTTTTGAATTAGAACTAACAACATATGATGTTTCTCATGATAGATTAGATTGCATTTAAAAAAAAAATTGCATATTTTATTTCTTATTGGTTTATGGGCTAACATTAAGCATGCATGATCATAAGACACTATGAAAAGCATGTTGCCCTGTGGCTTTGATCTTTGACATGTACAAATAACAGGTCTACGATGACCAAGAGATTGTTGAAGTTCTCGTGACCTCCCATTCGGGCAGCCTCGTCCACTTCATCGAGAGATCACGTCCCAGTTGGAGCCAGATGTTACCCACCACCTTGTTGGTGATATCCCAAAAGAAAATTTTCTCCATGATAACCCTCAGTCGGCAACCCGCAACCCATTGATGCCTGCTACCAGCTCGTTGTGCCATTTCTCTGCCACCTGAGCCAACCATTTGGTCCCTCACCCACCTGTATTGATCGTATGTTTGAAGGTGGGCCTCCTAAATCTAAAGGTGAGTATTGGGTTTACTTATTAAGGATACTTTTGGGTATGGATTGATGGGGGGATTTGGCAGAAAGAGTGAGCTTAGTTTGTGCTCTTGTCCCCTTGGTCTCTTTTGGTTGTTACCCTTGGATCTTAGTCATGTGAGTTATCCTTTATTGACCATTTGATACTAGAGTGGTACTACTTGGGAAACCCTGACTTTAGGTGTGTCGTCCCGCTCCTTTACCTGCATATATTACTCCCTTTCCACTCACTATACCAACATTCATCTTTTCTCCCACCTAGGTCCACATAGGGCTAGCCTCCCCATCCCCTTGCCCCCCACCTTAGCTCTGACCTAGAATGATGCCACAGAGGTTGAAGCAATTAAAAGAAAAGTGAAAAACATAATTTGCCAGGACAACTATGAAATGAACAAGAATGATACATACCTCTTTTGACCTTACCTTACCTCTTCTTGTAAGGATCTGATCCTTTGACCTACTTTTAGTTTGTCATGTATGGACTTTCTTCCAATAAAGGTGTCTAGATCCTTCAATTATTGCACGAACCACAGAAATTTCTTTGAGTTGATCAGCTTCATTGATATAGTAGGTCCTTCTTTTAGTATAAGAAGAGTAGCACAGCAGCCTCTCATACTTGTGCCACTAATTTTATATACCTTCATGGTCCTCCTTATAGAGACATATGATGTTGCTTCTTAAATTGGTAGGTCTGCTCCTCAATGATTTCAGTTACAAATCCTCGACCTATAGCTTCAGAGATGTTCCACTACAATAAGATGACATTTCTCAGATCTTTTATCTCTTTGTTCTTTGCATGTATCATGGATATGATAAACTCTTGGTTGTTGCATTTATCATAAAGGTGAAAAAATTTGTTTTATGCATATATTACATTCCTCAAATTTCCAAGTATAGTCTTTTCTCAAGATTTCGCATCAAGAGAAACTTGCATTATCCTTGAATCCTTCTAGTATTGCAGACAGGATTCTTGAAATCATTAGTTGTTGGAGAGATTTCGATCCCTTTAAACGATGATTGTTATAAACTTGACCTTTAACCTTGGGCAAGAGTGTGCTAGGGTAGATGGTTAAGAGGCTTCAAAATTCACTACGTACTCTTCATATTTCTCCAAAAATCATAGATAACATTGTAAACTTTAGTGTTGTCGAAGGCTCGAATATCTTGTATGGTAACTATAGTTGTTTTGTGTCATTATAAGATTTTGTAGCTTGCATTACAATGTTTTTGTCTTCTTGCATCATAATGTCTCTCTTGTGACTTGCATTATAACCTTCCTTGAACGATTTTTATTCTTCTAAAATTCTTTATGTTAATCTTCTCATGCTTCAGAGATGCATATTCAACAAACTGTCTTAGGGATATATATATATATATATATATAAAACAAGTTTCTTCTATTTGCTTGAGCAAGGAAACTTAGATCTTTTATGCATTTTTTATCTAGCAACATAGGTTTCTTTTCTAGCTCTTAACCTAGATTCCTTTAAGACTTGGTCTAATAATTTTCCGCAATCCTCTTGTTCACCACAATCTCGGCCTTGTAGATTAAATGCAGGCCTCTGTTTACTATGTACCATAGCCTCAGTCTTTTTGAGCAGATGCGGAACCCTAGTTCATCATAGACAATTTGAATCTTTGTAGTAGTTTTTATCTCTATTGGATTTTTCTTTGTGATAGAGGTTCATGTTGATTTTTGGTAGCATCGAATGTGCTCTAAGCCTCAAAATTATTAGGGAGGCTAGGACACATGCATTCCATAATACCCATAAATCATTTTGGGAAATTCCACCCGGAGACAGTTTTTTTTAAATAATTAATAATTTTTAATGGGTCCCTAAGTCTAAACTTAGGAAAATAAAATAATTAAGGGGTATTAATTAAATTGGGGGTAAAACCTCTAGAAGAAGATGAGGATCAAGTCGAAATGATATGATCCATTGATTAGAATCTAATCTAGGTCATTGATTACTCAATGAGAAGATTATAAGCACTTCGTTGGGCATTTGGAAAAGACATCGAGTGAGAGATCAAGAGAACAATTTCTGAAGAGCGCAAAGCAGCAGTTACCGAAGAAGTGATCGAGGTGATTTCTTGCAATGAGGGGCAAAGGTAATTTTCCAGAGGAAGTTTTCCTGATCCGGAGAATACAAGGTAGAGAGGGTAGAAAAGAGAGGTTGATGCAAGGCCACGGAGAGCTACGTTATGGTAGCGCAGAGCTTCAGAGGGAGTCTGAAATTCTACTGAGGAACAGTCGAGATCAAGTGTCGGAGCTGGGGTATGAGACCGGGTGGACAAAGGGCCAAAGTTTCCAGCCAGCAGAGAATCAGAGGAGGTGCAGCGCAGTCCCAACAACAGTCACGCAGTGACTGCGTGGGTGTAACGTAGTACTACACAAAGACTGCGCAAAGGCAATGTAGAGGCTCATCTCCAGCACAGATTAGTGTCGAATTTTCCAATCACAGGGTGAGATCATCTCACTACTTTTAGTCCAGTTAGATCTCTTTATTGGATTGCCAATTTGGGCATCCGAAGAATTGTACTCAGAAATTATTGCTTAATAATACAACCCTCAGCAGCTACACCAGTTTTCCTGCATTGGGTTTTTTCGGGGGCATTGGTTCAAAAACAACGTTGTCACTTGTGTGGGTTATTTATTTCCTGCTCAGATTCTTGTTTCCAATTAATATTTAATTTGTGAACATTGCAATGGTATTTAATTCGATGTTTACGTATAATATTGTAAATAATTTGATTCAGTAGGAGAAATATAATCAATTGCTACAGTAGTAATTCTGGGCTTCTCGAATTTTCACATAGTTTCAGAGGGTAGGTGAAGCAAGAGAACAAATCGGAAGAGCCCACTGCTGAAGATAAGGAGGGAGATCGATGTTTTGCGTTGGAAGCAGATCGAATCCCCAGACGGATTGCGCAGTCCAAGCCAGGAGGGAAAGATTCTCAAGGAAAATCTCTCTAAGTGAGTTGACAGAGAGGTACGATTTCCATATCGACATTTGTCAGTGGCAGAAGAAACAGTGCAATAGAAGCTTCAGTGCAGAGCAGTTTTCTGGTGAGACACAGTTTTCTGCAATAGTCATTGAGGCAGAAAAATGTCAAAAGAGGGAAGGAGACACTACTTGAGGGAATTTTCTCCTCAGAGAATTCCTAGCCGGGGAATTCGATTTCTCATTTGTTGAACAGCAGTGAGAGGAGCAGATCTACTAACTCCAGCAGGGAGAGTGTAGGCCAACCTAGAAGCAGTGCAGAGGAGAGAGGAGACAGTTTGACATTTTGTTGGCAGAGATGGCAGCTAACAGGCTAAGAGATAAATATTGGTTGGATGGAGCATCCAACTATATGATCTGGAAGGCTAGGATCTCATGCCTTCTTGTTGATTTTAGATAACAATTGTATGTTCTATGCTTAAGAGTAATTTACTTCAATTTTTCTTATTAGCCCAATATCAATTTCCAGGTTAGCAATCACATTAACATGACAGTAAATGCAGATAGAACATAAATAAAAAGCAGAAGATAAGCCAAGACAAGAGGACACAATATTTGGCAGATGCCAAGGAAAAACCCCAATGCGGGGAAACCCTTTTATCAAGTCTCCCTATTATTCTTCAAAATTTCAGCAAAGACATAGAGTACAATATACAAAATTCACTTGCCCAAACATAGTCAAATCTGTCCAATCAAACTGCAGTCAACAAGATGCCCTAACCAAAAAGTCAACGTTGGTCAACTTAGCAGAATTACACCTCCAAATCAGCTCAGTCAAACCCAGTCAATTCAACCTCCAAGGACAATCCAAATCAGCCCAAAATAGTCTTGAAAACATCAGTCAAACTTGCTCAATGCAAAGCCAAACCTACGGTCAACACTGGTAAAACAGCTCAGAATACCTTGATTTTTGTGCCCAAAAATGCTCCCTGCCCAAACAAAAATTCTCCAAGAAAAATTGTAGTCAAAAAAAGTCAATTTTTGCTCCGTCAACGCTAGTCAAACTTCCTGCAAATTGGTCAATACTGGAAACATAAAACCGCAATCAACCCTTCGCACGTTGGAGGAGAAGAAGGTTGTCCTGAAGTTGTACGACCCAATCAAATGAGGAGAGAGAGATATGTGTAAGAATGAACGATGTTCAAAACAGGTAGATGCTCCTTCTATTTATATGCAACGTTGAGGGTGAAGAGACATGTCTTTTGGGCTTTTGAGCCTACATTAGTTTGTTGGCCGACCTTGACAATTTGTCTATAAAAGAAATAAATTCATAATTCCATTTGTACATGTCAGAATGAGATGATCTTTAGATCAATCCTACACCTCTCAGAAAGAGGAATCCAATAAAAATATCAGCTTCATCATATGAATTGTCCAAGGTGGAGTTTGGCCCTAGTTGCCAAATTTAATACTCCCTCTCAACTAGGGAGAATTCCATCTGACAATCTATACCATCTTTGACATCCCTCTTATACTTTTCCCTGCTCTGCTCTGCTTTGTTGAACCATGAAGAAATGATCGAGAGTGTGTCATACCACTCTCTACTGACCCGAAGTCGGTCTCCAATGATCAAGAGTGTATCATACCACTCAACAAGGACCCAAAATCAGTCTCCATTGATCCCAGATCAATATCAAACAACCTAGCATAAGGAGTACAGTAGTACACAATGCGTCCATCAATAGTACTATGGTCCCTATCCTCATTTCCCAACTCATTGGCCAGATGAGAGGTACATCCCATTAGTCCCAAACTACATGGGTAAGATGTATCGGCAAGAAAAGGTGAACCACTGTTAAGTTTAGGTATGTTCTATGCTTAGAGCAATTTATTTCAATTTTCACTATTAGCTCAATATCTTTTCCAGATTAGCAATCACATCAGCATTAAAGTAAATTGCAGATAGAACATAAACATAAATCGTAGAAGACAGGCCAAGACGAGGACACAAGATGTGGCGCTAACCAAGGAGAAACCCCAATGTGGGGAAACCTTTGATCAATTCTTCTTATATGTTCTTCAATAGTTCTGTTGGAGAGGTAAATCCCCTCTACGGATAGAGGCGATCCCTACTAGCCCAGAACGGGTCTAGCAACAATCAAACAATGCTATCACGCAAGTTCCTAATTGCAAATAACGAGTAGGTGATGAAGACCTACTTGAGATCCAACACTTTAGTTTGTAGAAGAGACGTCGCCCACGTTCCTTTGCCTTGGCCGGTCACGATCCTCCACTATCCATGTGAATGGACACCTGCACACAAAGGGAACAACACAAACACAAGCGTGAAATCTAATATATGCAATTATACATCAGTTAGGAAGGATATAATTCAACATCAACCATTACAAGTACAACGAGAATGGAACCATAATGATAGTCATCTATTATTAATAATCAACAAAGGAGAATACAACCAGCGTCCTGACGTCAAGTCCTCCTTTGGCTGGGTGCTCAGCTACACAAGTCTTGCAAAAGCTTGAAGGGGTGAGGGACAAGCTCTCTCTCTCTTTACTGACAAGGTCTCCTTACTTAGGTAAAGCCTTTGGATACAAAGAAGGCTTCTTGCAACTCCAATCTTTTGATATCTTCCTTTCAGCACAAGTATTGCCACAAGAGTCAGAACTATCAGAACTAGAACTAGCTTGCTCAAGCCATGGGAACAAGCTTTTATAAAGGAAAAGGAAGAGATAAGGTCAATCCCCCACAATAATGGATTTGGCTTCATCACTTGGAAACTTCCATGGAATGGTGGCAAACTACTTTCCATCCAAGGAGATTCGAAGCCAAACCATCCTCACTCAACTTGGAATCAGTTTGGTGAATGAGTTGGACAGAACTTTCGGAGGTTTGAGTAGTTGAAAACTTTGCCCAAAATGGTTGGCGCGATTGTGACTCTGGGACAGAGCGCTAATGGCGCGCCCTTTCATTAGGATTTTCTCCATTGGCGCGGGCATAACACAGGGCACCAGCGCTAATGCAAAAAGGGTTGTTTTTAAGGGCAATGAGCAGGAGATGTCTTAAGGGCATATGAAGCTCATGTTTAGAGGTGAATAAGGCAAGTGATTTCAAGTCTTGTCACTTCTCACAAGTGCCGGAATGGGTCCTCCAAGATGCGGGAGAGGGGTAACAGGGACGGTGAAAAACGGTGACAAATTACTGCGTAACAAGTTCAATAGAGAGAGAGAGAGAGAGAGAGATGGTACATTTACAATATAAGTCACCACTTTGGCTTATCTAGATAAGAGCATAGATCATCTCTAAGAAAATGATACATGAGATCAGTTGAAGACATGCTGTTTCAACTGATTCTCCAAGGTGACTCCTTCACCTATCATCGTGTTGCATCTTGTCATCATGTTGCACCTCACCGTGCTGCACCATGTTGCACTCATCATCACAATGTTGGATCTCAAGACTACTGCAGCTAATGATGCACTATTATCCCATGTGCCATGGTTGAACCATGTTGTCATACTGCATGTCTCATCTGCTTGCAACGCCATGCTTGCCACTGTTACCCATGTTGTCCATGATAACCATGTTGTTCATGCTTGTTGTTGTACCATGCTTGCCACTGTTATCCATGTTGTCCATGATAACCATGTTGTTCATGCTTGTTGTTGTACCATGCTTGTTGCTGTAGCATGTGCCTTCTGCCATGTCACAGCTGTTGTCCCCCTTTGCTTTGTCGTACCTTGATGTTGTCCCATATGTCTTAGTAGCACTATGTCACCTTGTTGTCCCATGCATGTTAGCAACACTACGTCACCTTGATGTCCCATGCATGTTAGCAGCACCAAGCTAGTAGCTGCTCCATTTACTAGCATTGTTGTTCCAATGTTGCCCTCACTGTTGTTCCAATGATGCCCTCGTTGTTGCTTATATGGCGACTGGTTAGGGTATCTGGCAGCACTTACACACCCAGCTATCAGTGCATAAACTGCAACGTATTGCTCCTATTCTCCTTGGCCTAGCTGTTGCGTTTTCTGCTCTATAAACAGCACTACACTAGCCCTTAATAGATCCGTTGTCAACTACAATACATGCTCCTATCATAGCCCTCCACATTGTCTCCTTATGTTGTCCCTTTAGGCTTTGTTTGACTGCGGCTAAGGCCATGTTGTCCCTATAGCCTCTTCACGCTGTCAAGGGCAGCCTCCACATTGTTCCTTTGACCCCTTATACTACAGTTATGACTCTGTTGTCCACACAGTTGTTCCTCGGCCTAATCTGCCCAGCATTATGCACTTGGAACAGCCCTTACTTACCACATTGTCATCTACAACAAACCCTCACTGTGGCCCATAAACTTGACGGTGTTAGGGCTGAATTAGATCAGCATTTACGGTTGGATTAGACCAGTGTTTAGGGCAGTCTTTAGTCTACATTAAAGCAGCCTTTAGTCTGGGTCTAGGGTTGCCTTCCATCTGCGTCTAGGGCAGCCTCTTCTCCTCCAACGTCTAGGGCTTCCACTCCTAGATTTCTCTTCCACTAAAACCCAAGACAAGTGGAGAGAAATCAAGATAGAAGTGTGTGTGAAAAATGACTCCCAAGTCATCTCCTTTTATACTAAAACGTTGAGCACACGTGGGGTTTATTTGGTTGTTGGCCAACCTTGATGAATTGTCTTATAACACAAATAAATTCATAACTCCATCAATACTTATCGAAATCAGAAGATCTTTAGATCAATCCTACACCTCTCGATGAGAGGGATCCAAGAAAAATATCAACTGCCATAAATAAGATGACCCACATGGAGTTTGGCCCTAGTTGCCAATTTTAACACTCCCTCTCAACTGGGGAGAACTCCATCCGCTGATCCGTCTGCCAGATTGTACTATCTCTGTCATCAGTGCCCTGCACTGCTCTGCTCTACTGAGTTATGCTATGCTTTGCTTGGCTCTGCTCTGCTGAGCTATGCTCCGCTGAACCATGAAGAAGAAGAATTGATCGAAAATGTCTCATACCAGTCTCTACTGACCCGAAGTGAGTTTTGTTGATCCCATATCAATATCACAAGAGAGTGTCTCCAACCACTCATACTGATCCCAGATCAATGGTGGTCATCTTAGCATAGGGAGTACGATAGATACAACGATGCATCCATCGATAGTACTATTATGGTCCCTAACCCTATTTCCCTGCTCATTGGCCAGATGAGAGGTACTTCCCATGAGTCCCAGACTACATGGGTAGGATGCCTCGCCAGGAGAACCATTCATCTTGTCCCTAAGTTGCCTCTGGGTATCACAAGGGAAGACTGAGCCATTCACCCTGTACACAATGCACCATTAAGGGAGGGTGAGTCGCCATATGGTCGCGTGTTGCTCCAATAAGTACCCGAAGCCCCCCGGGGCTCCCAGAGCTCAATGCATGCAACATGCAAGACCTCATAAGAGGGTCTCTCAACAACTCCAAGTCGTTCGGGAAAGTCACAAATTTGACCTTTCCCTGGGGCTTTGAAAGAATGTATGCAACCTGTACATCAGTCTTAATGCAATGGAGCCTCCTCGCTCATCGATGTACCATATCCCTGATAAGGTAGCATCTAATGTATATCTGTTAGAGCAATCATAGAATACGAGATTCCTTAACAATAAAATCCCCTGTGGTTGACACAGAGGATCACGATGGTATCCATCATGTGTACAAACAGCTCACTAAAGGGCTCCCGCAACCAGGCAGCTTCACACGAGGTCATACTCATAGCTATGTATTCAGACTTAGCTATGCTCAAGGCAATCGTCTTTTGCTTCCTGTTCATCCAGGATATTGAGCAGAACCCAAAGAGAATCAATGCTTAGAAGTGCTCTTAAGATCCTCCACACTTCCTGCCTAGTCAGCATTCAAATAATCATGCAGCTTCATATTTCCAGCAGTGTATCTCAATCCATGAGAGATTGTGCCCCGAAGATATCTCAAAAGATTCTTGGCACCAATCCAACGAAGCTCAACCATATATGAGCTCATCATGCTAACTGCAAATCATATGATCAAGCGGAAGTTCATCAAGAACATCAACACGAATGAGTTTATGAAACTCAGAGGCATTTCCCAAATCTGGTCCGGCATCACTACCATATAACTATTGAAAGTTAAGATCCTCGAGGTAGTCATGGGCTTGCAGTTTACCATTCCACATCTGAAATCCAACTCCCTCCTACTTCTGCAAATGAGAGGGTCTACACCTGTCAGAAATAGGTCGTCCTTAGAAGGTGTTGGTATGAGAGGCCTATCATCCACAACCTTCGAGCAATGGTTTGGATCGGCTTCACTCCTAGTGAATCTCAACTTCATCAGACAGTTATCAATCCTCTCATACTAGGCCCGAGGTGTTATGCTTCAAGCCATAGAGGGCTTTCTTCCACCTGCACACATGAGATTCCCGATCATGAATCTCAAACCCCTTGGGTTGTTCCAAACCTATGGACCTGCTACATGACGGGAATGGTCCCCTTGTAAGATTTTCCTTCGGTACATCTCAGAAATGTACTTTCATGCTCTTTTTGAATTCAGGCATCCATGTCACCCTTTGACTCACAGACCTCTGGTGCTATGTGTCAATGGACATGGTCCCCAGTGGACCATCCTGCAACTTGATACAATTTTCCAACCCTGAACTCAATGATAAAAGCATCTTTGAATATTCTATTTTCATACACGTACCTTTCCATCAATGAATGCCACCCTGTAACCTTTGACTTCGATTGCCGAAATGGACACTAGGTTCTTCTTGTGATCACGTACATAAAAGAGATTCTGTAAATGAATCGAGTTACCCTCATTAAATTGAGGGGTAACATTCTCTACACCCTTTCCGAGATAGGTGGCATCGGCTCCAAATATAATCCCACGATTATTTCCATCTCTACTAAATTAGAGAGATCACCCTTCTATCCGATGAAGTGCCTTGAAGCACTACAATCAATAAGCCAAATTCCCACAGAATCTGAAGGAGAGGGCCAATACAAGATAATGCTTCTTTATCTTATCAGAAACAACATTTGATTCTTCATATATGGTGTTCCTTGCTTTCTTTGAAGAGTCGGTTGTTTCCTGCATTACCTGTCATTCCTCTGATCATTGAAGATGTCCATGGAATGATTGTTATCATCATCAAGTGACATGTCCCTACCTCGGACACTCCTTCGCATAATGGTCGAACCTATTACAAGCAAGGCATCTGCCTTTCCTTCTACCATTAGATCCGAACTTCCCATTGAAGTGATCTGTAGGCCATCAGAAAATTCCGCTGCGCCATTCTCATAATATTCTCTGCTTTGACTTCACCCTTGGTGAATTTGAAGAGGGATGAGGAATCCATTGAGCCTTTTGTCCTTTCCCAACTGTCTTTGGTGATTTCTCTTTCACTCTTGCTTGGGCTTTGTCTTCACCTCACCTTTGATAGCATGTTAAGTTTAGGTATGTTCTATGCTTAGAGTAATTTATTTCAATTTTCATAGTTAGCTCAATATCTTTTCCAGATTACCAATCACATCAACATTAAGTAAATTGCAGATAGAACATAAACATAAATCGCCAAAGACAAGCCAAGACAAGAGGACACAAGATGTGGCGCTAGCCAGGGACAAACCCCAATGTGGGGAAACCCTTGATCAATTCTTCTTATACGTTCTTCAATAGTTCAGTAGAGACAGAGAGAGATATTACATTTACAACAAAAGTCAACACTTTGACTTATCTAGATAAGAGCATAGATCATCTCTAAGAAGATGATACATGAGACTAGTTGAAGACATGTTGCTTCAACTGATTCTCCAAGGTGACTCCTTCACCAATCATCGTGTTGCATCTCATCATCATGCTGCACCTCACCGTGTTGCACCATGCTGCACTTATCATCACAATGTTGGACCTCATGACTGTTGCACCTAATGTTGCATTGTTGTCCCATGTGCCATGGTTGAACCATGTTGTCATACTGCATGTCTCATGTGCATGCAGCACCATGCTTACCACTGCTATCCATGTTGTCCATGATAGCCATGTTGTTCATGTTGCTTGTTGTACCATGTTTGTTGTTGTACCATGTGCCTTCTTCCATGTCGCAGCCGTTGTCCCACTTTGCTTTGCCATACCTTGATGTTGTCCCATATGTCTTAGTAGCACTATGTCACCTTGTTGTCCCATGCATGTTAGCAGCACTATATCACCTTGATGTCCCATGCATGTTAGCAGCACCAAGCTCCTAGTTGTTCCATTTACTAGCACTGATGTCCACAACACTGTTGCTCCAATGTTGTCGGCACTGCTGCTTATATGGTGACTGGTTAGGGTATCTGGCAACCCTTACACACCCAGCTATCAGTCCACAAACTGCAGCGTATTGCTCCTATTCTCCTCAGCCTCGCTGCTGCCTTTCCTGCTCTAGAAACAGCCCTACACTAGCCCTTAATAAATCCGCTGTCACCTACAGCAGGTGCTCCTATCACAGCCCTCCATGCTGTCTCCTTATGTTGTCCCTTTAGGTTTTGTTTGACAGTGGCTAAGGCCATGCTATCCCTATAGACTCTTCACGTTGTCAAGGGTAGCCTCCACATTGTTCCATTGACACCTTATACTGCAGCTATGACTCCATTGTCCACACAGTTGTTCCTCGACCTAATCTGCCTAGCATTATGCACTTGGAACAGCCCTTACTTACTACCCTATCACCTACAGTAAACCCTCACTGCGGCCCATAAACTTGATTGCGTTAGGGCTGAATTAGATCAGCGTTTAGGGCTGGATTAGACCAACGTTTAGGGCAGTCTTTAGGTCTACGTTAGGGCAGCCTTTAGTCTGCGTCTGGGGCTGCCTTCCATCTGCATCTAGGGTTGTCTTCCATCTGCGTCTAGGCAGCCTCTTCTCCTCCAACGTCTAGGGCTTCCACTACTAGATTCCTCTTCCACTAAAACCCAAGATAAGTGGAGAGAAATCAAGATAGAAGTGTGTGTGAGAAATGACTCTCAAGTCATCTCCTTTTATACTAAAACGTTGAGCACATGTGGGCTTTATTTGGTTGTTGGCCGACCTTGACGAATTGTCTTATAACGCAAATAAATTCATAACTCCATGAATACTTATCGGAATCAGATGATCTTTAGATCAATCCTACACCTCTTGATGAGAGGGATCCAAGAAAAATATCAGTTGCCATAAATAAGATGACCCACATGGAGTTTGGCCCTAGTTGCCAATTTTAACAACCACTCATCCTGCTCTTATGCCATAGTAGAAGGTGAACCACTCATCCTATGCATATCTCAATCATCATGGGGTATCACAGGGGAAGGTGAACCACTCACCCTGTACAACACGCACCACTAGGGGAAGGTGAACCACTCACACTATGGTCGCTCATCGCTCCAAGAAGTACCCCAAGCCCCCCAAAGCTCCCAGAGCTCACTCTCCAAATCAAACGAGATACTCATAAGATGGTCTCTCCAGGACTCCAAGTCATTCACGGAAAGTTAAGGATTTGACCTTCCCCAAGGGATTTGTAAGAATATCTACAACCTAATCATCAATTTCAATATGACGAAGGCTAATTGCTCCCTGTTGTACCACATCCTGGATAAAGTGGTACCTGATATCAATAAGCTTGGAGCGATCATGAAACACGGGATTCTCAAAATGACGAATCCCACTTTAGTAGTCGCAATAGATCACGGTGGTATCTAGCACTTGTCCGAATAGCTTGCTAAAGAGCTTCCTCAACCAAATAGCTTCACAGGAGGCCATACTAGAAGCAATATATTCAGCCTCGGCGGTGCTCAAAGCAATCAATTTATGCTTCCTAATCATCCAAGATATCGAAGCAGAACCTAGTGAGAAGCAACATCTAGATGTGCTCTTACAATTCACCACACTGCCAGCCCAATCAACATCAGAATAGCCATGGAGATTCACATTCCCTACAGTGTATCTCTATCCATAGGTGATTGTGCCCCAGAGATATCTCAGAAGATTCTTGGCAGCAATCCAACCAATGTGATGAGGCTCAACCATAACTGACTCAATGTGTTCACTGCAAAGCATATCTCCAAACGAGAGTTCATCAAGAACATCAGGGCCCCCACGAGTTGACGATACTCAGAAGGATTTCCCAAATCGGGCCCAGCAACACTTCCGCATAACTTCGTGAAGTTAAGTTCTATCGGAGTAATCACGGGCTTGCAGTCCACCATCCCAAATCTTTCAAGTAGCTTCACAATGTATTTTCCTTTAAAAAGCAAAATTTCAGCTGCCTTTTGCTAGACCTCCAACCCTAGGAAATAATGCATTAGTCCTAGGTCCTTCATTTCAAACTCGGAAGCCAACTCCCTCGTGCATTGATGAATGAGAGGGTTTGCACTTGTCAAAAAGAGATCGTCCACATAAAGTACCAAGATGAGAGGTTTATCATTCTCAACCTTAAAGTAAAGACTCATATCAGCTTCACTTCTTGTAAATCCCAGCTTCTTCAGATAGTTGTCATTCCTCTCATACCAAGCCCAAGGAGCTTGCTTCAACCCATAGAGGGCTTTCTTCAACATGCATACATGTGTCTAAAGATCTTGAACTTCAAACCCCTCGGGTTGTTCTACATAGACTTCCTCCTTAATTGAAGCATGCAAGGAGATTTTGACATCCATCTGGTGCAGGTTCCATCCTTGCGAGGCAGCAAGGGCTATAATTGAACAGATGGTGGTATATCGGGCAACAGGCGCAAATATCTCATCATAGTCCACACCTTCCTTTTGAGAGAAGCCTTGAGCAAGAAACCTGGCTTTGAATTTTTCAACACTTCCAACAGTTCCATGCTTGATCTTGTAGAGCTATTTCGAGGAGACAGCGGATTTGTCCTTGGGTCTAGGGACCACATTCCAGATATCATTCTTCATAATCAACTCATACTCTTCGTTCATAGCATCCTTCCAACCTTGGTACTTCACAACTTCTTCGAATGTGCAAGGCTCAGATTGAACATTGGTGCTCATGGCAGCTAAGTACCCTTGATACCTATTTGGCTTCTTACTTTCACGAAAAGTTCCCCTTGGAGCAATATGATTCTCGGCATCTTCGAGAGTTTCCCTAAACCATGAGGGGTCTCCTTTGTTGGAATTTCTAAGTTTAACTCATTAGAAATTTTTCTTGTACTATCTGGTTTATTTCTTCCTACTTGTTTAATTACTTAACAAGTTATTTACCATGTAAATACTGAAAATAAACACAAACACAGTATCAACATCTACAGATCATCAACTGAAAGAAAACAAGCACACAAGTGACACCGTTATTTTTGGACCAATGTCCCCCAAAAAACCCAATGCGGGAAAATCGGTGCAGCTATTCAGAGGGTTTTATTATTATGCAATTTTCAAAGTACAATCAGGGTGCCAGAAATGGCTCACCCAACAAAGAGTGCCCTCGGCAATAGTACCTCTCCCTAGAGATAGATATTCCAGTTGATCAATCACCAGATGAACGATCGCACAACAACAATTAAAGCTTCCACTACTCTGCGTAGCACCCAGCTGCCTCTACGTCAACCTCTCCAAGCTTTGCATTGTCTCTTTGATACCAACTCTGCCTCTCTGCTATGTATTCACTACCCCTCGTTGTTCATCACTGATTCGATTTCTGTAACCCCACTCCAGAAAATCGAATGATTGATCACTCTGGTGTGTTCTCCAACTAACCCTCAAGCCTCTTCTTATACTTTTCTCGTTGGTCCATCAACAACCAAGATTAAATCTCTAATCAACGGCTAAGATTAGATTTGGCTTGATCCATGACTTTTGGATCCTTCTAACCTAGTTTTATAATAATGCCCATTAATATTTTATTTTTACTAAGTTTAGACTTAGGAACTCCATTAAAAATATTAATTATTTTAATATCTCCCAAATTGGTTAGAATTTGCCCAAACTATTTTTGGGCCTTAAAGATCTCTTGTGCTTTAGCCTCTCCACCAATTTTCATGACTATATCACATTCGATGCTACCCCAAATCAACATTCCCTCTTAGCAAGGACTATGCTCTTAATGATACTCCACGTTGAGTATCACCCTAATTATCCAGCACCGATCTCTGTGCTGATGCTAGGCTTCCCTGCCCAACATCCTCTGCACTATTGCATCCTGTACTGCTGCCCATGGCCCTACCACTACCACTGTTGCATCCGTACGGCAGCTCCCTCTGCATTCGTGCTGCTGCTGATCCATCATCCCAGCGCTGCAACTGCACTGCATCCCCTCTCATCAAGTTGCATCGTCCTGACTCCTACTACATATTGCTACTGCACTGCAACTCAGTTACTGAGCAGTAAGTAACTGATCCACCCAACTTTGACATCCATGTCAGGCTAGAGACACTCCTGATGTCGAAGCTCCCTCTGTCGCTAACAAGTGCTCCCTCTACTGACCTCTGAACTGCTATAACAACTCCCTGCATCTCGCATCATTGCACACCTCTTTGTGCCATCCTGCACTGGTGCAACACTCTTGTGCCTCTCACACTATTGCAGCCTGCTAGCCTTGCGTTGTCCCGGGACTCCTGCACTGTAGCACTCTTTGTCGCTCGATCTGCATCCGTCTCTACCGACATCTGCCAATCCTGCTACTCCTCTTCGGGGCTCCCGAAGCAAGGTATAATCCAAGAGGTTGGGTACCTCAAGGATCCTGCCCCTCATTGCCAGTAGCCCTCCTGACTACAGCTCGATGTCTCCCCACTTTTCTCAAGTGGCACATGAACACTCATGGCACAATCGTCATCCTCGACTTCTTTCTCCGCCCTTACTGGCATTGCCTTGGTCTCAGAAGCCTCTCCCTTACTCTTCTTCCTAGGACATTGGTTCGCAAAATGACCCAATTCCCCACAATGGAAGCACTTGACCTTGGAGAGGTCCTTCTTCTTTCTATTCTCTTGCTTTCCCGCAGATGTTAGAGCCGCATCCTCTTCTTCCTCCTTCTTGATTATGACCCCTTTGCCGCTATTGCCTGCTCGGTCACCCATCCGATCGCTTCTTGACGAAGAGTTGCCCATAGTTCCTCCCAATCTGGAAGGCTTGTCCTACCCAATATGCTCTGGACAAATACCTCCCAGTCCTCTGTAACTGCGTTCAATGCGGTCCTCACCACTAATTCCTAATCCGACGTGGCCCCTATGGAATTTAGTTGGTCATGGATCTCCTTCAATCGACCGAGGAAGATATCTTTATGCTCTCCCTTTTGCATCTAGTATGACCGCAGCTGATTTTCAAGTAACATCTTCCTTTGCGCGGAAGCATGCTGGTACAATTTCTTCAAGGCCTCCCACATCTCATTTGTCGTGTCCTTCTTGGCAATATGTGATACCAGATGATCCTTGACCCCATCAAGGATGATGCACTTCGCCCTAGCCATTGCCTCCTTGTACTTCTCATTTTCAATTGCGTGAACTAGGATCGCTATTGTTTTCAAAGCGAAGTCCTTGATGCGATATATGTCTAGAATGGACAAGATCCTAGCCTTTCAGACCACGAAATTGGATGCTCCGTCTAACCTATCCTAATATCTCAATCCATTCACGGCCATTATGCTGCTCTTCTTTTTGACTCCTCTGAATCTCTCAACTTTCCGCTTGGAAGTCCTCTGTTCAACTCCTGCTGACTCTCTCAACTTCCCGTTTGGAAGTTCTTGGTTTGACTCCCTCTGAGTCTCGATTTCCCTTCTAGAAATCCCTCTGCCAATGTCAAGTTGCCCCACTCTGATCATCTATGCAACTGCACCACTGATCCGGATTCCTTGGCTAGAAATCCGCCTCAGAGTAACTCCCTCCTCCTTGGTCTTGCCTTGTTAGGTATTGTTCTGACCACAGTACCCCACCAGCTTCATTCCACAAATTACACACAACCTCCTATACCCCAGCAACTAAAGGATTGAGCCACTTAGCTCTGCGCAATCCCAACACCAGCAAATAAGCTCCCTAGCCAACTGCGTCAGCCCCCCTGGCCTCTGCGTGAGCCTGGTTCTGCCTCCCTTAACCTCTGTGTTGCCTTTCTCTGGCCCAGAACGATGACACAGTTCCTTTGCATCACTCCTTCCTCTGTTGTCTTCTGCACGGATTAGCCTTGTCACTCGAGACAACTGAATCTGTTTATATTGCTCTGTTAGCCGATGCCTTCAATTATCCTGTGATCTGCAACCACGCTCTGATACCATGTTGGAATTTCTAAGTTTAACTCGTTAGAAATTCTTCTTGTACTATCTGGTTTATTTCTTCCTACTTGTTTAATTACTTAACAAGTTATTAACTATGTAAATATTGAAAATAAACACAAGTACAGTATCAACATATCATCAACTAAAAGAAAACAAGCTCACAAGTGACACCGTTAAATTTGGACCAATGTCCCGGAAAAACCCAATGCGGGAAAAACGGTGCAGCTATTCAGAGGGCTTTATTATTATGCAGCTTTCAAAATACAACCAGGGTGCCAGAAATGGCTCACCCAACAATGAATGCCCTCGGCAGCAGTACCTCTCCCAAGAGACAAATATTCTGGCTAATCAATCACTGAATGAACGATCCCACAACAACAATTGCAGCTTCCATTGCTCTACGTAGCACCCAGCAGCCTCTACGTCAACCTCTCCGAGATCTGCGTTCTCTCTCTGGTACCAACTCTGCCTCTCTACTATGTATTCATTGCCCCTTGCTACTGATCACTGATTTGATTTCTCTTAGCAAACCTCGCTCTAGAAAATCGAATGATTGATCACTCTCGTGTATTCTCCAACTGACCCTCAAGCTTCTTCTTATACTTTTCTCGTTGGTCCATCAACAGCTGGGATTAAATCTCTAATCAACGGCTAAAAATAGATTTGGTTTGATCCATGACTTTTGGAACCTTCTAACCCAGTTTTATATGAATACCCATTAATATTTTATTTTTCCTAAGTTTAGACTTAAGAACTCCATTAAAAATATTAATTATTTTAATATCTCCCAAACCGATTAGAATCTACCCAAACCATTTCTAGGTCTTGGAGATCTCATGTGCTTTAGCCTCTCCACCAAATTTCATGGCTAAAGCACATCTAATGTTACCCCTATCAACATCCTTTTTAAGGAGGAGGGCTCATGAGTAGGTGGATCAATGGGGACCATTGGTCCTTCAACATCGGGCATTGGCTCATCATGTGGTTCTCCCTGCTTTCCTGTATCTGCTTCTTTGTCCTTCCTTGGAATAGGAAGGTTACTAATCTTTCCAAGGGCAGCTTCTTCATCGAAGGTGACATCATGACTTATATCCACTTCTCTTTGATCAAGCACATAAATTCTATATGCCTTAGAAGTTTCACTGTAGCCCACAAATGTTCCTTTCTTCCCAGATGCATCCAATTTGCTTCTCGCTTCTTTCGGCACATGAAAATACACAGACCTACCAAAAATCCTTAAGTGAGAAACATCAAGTTTCTTAACGGTGAAAACCTCTTCGAGAGTTTTGGGTCCAATGCTTAATGAGGGCATCTATTTTGAACATACACGGTAGTGTTGGCAGCGTCCGCCCATAATAACTTTAGAAGGCTTTGATCATGAAGCATGGCACGAGTGGCTTCTATAATGGAACGATTCTTTTTTTCAGCAACTCCATTTTGCTTTGGAATATATGTGGTAGTAGCCTCCCTCTTAATGCCAGCTTCTCTATAATAGTCATTGAACTCATTTGGTTCATATTTCTGTTCCATTATCGGTCCACAATATTTTGATCTTCTTCCCTGTTTGATTTTCAACCAAAGCTTTGAAAGAACGGAACCATGAGAATACTTTGTCTTTCTTCTTCAAGAAATATATCCAAGTTTTGCGAGAGAAATCATCCACAAAGATAGCCTAATATAAATATCATCCCAAAGATATCACGAGCATCATACCAGATAGATCAAAATGAAGAAATTGCAAAATGTCTGTAGTCTTGCTATCACTTAAAGGGGAATGGTCCCCTTGTATGTTTTCCTTCAGCACATCCCTAACAAACACCTTCATGTTCTACTTTAAATTCGGGCATACCTGTCACCATCTTCCTCACATTGGGTAGAGCCTTATAATGTAGATGAGCAAACCTCTGGTGTCATAATTCAGATTGAGGAGATGTGTCGCAAGACATAGCTCCGAATGGGCTTCCTCCAACTTGATATAGGCTATCAAACTTGAATCCAAGAGTTAATGCTTCTTTGAAATTTCTTTTCAAAACATGTACCTTTCCATCAATACATGCCACCTTGAATCCTTTGTCATCCATCGCCAAGATAGATACAAGGTTCTTCTTTAGATCAAGTACATATAGTACTTCTTGCAGATGAATGGTGTTACCTTGATTCAATTGAAGAGTGACAATCCCAACTCGTTTCAGAGGATAGGTGGCATTGTCCCAAGAATGATTTCCAAATTTGTATCATTTTCTATCTAATTTGAAAGAGCTTCCTTATACCCAGTGAAATGCCTTGAGGCACCACTATCAGTTAACTAATTTCCCAAGGTATCCACAGGAGAGGCGGTAGAGAGGGCAGATATAAGATAAAATTATTTTTGCTTGCTATCTACAACATTGGATTCATCATACCTAGAGTTTCTTGATCTTTTAGGAGGTCGACCATTTCCATGTTGAGTAGTGGGGCCATTCCTTTTTCCTTTGTTCTTGAATCTGCCATTCCTTTGATTGTTGTTGCCCTTGGAATTGTTGTGGTTGTTGTTGTCATCATCATGAGGTGTATCCCTTCTAGTAGGACACTCCCTAGCATAGTGGCCAAACCTATTACAAATGAAGCATCTTCCCTTCCTTCCATCTTTGAATCTCAGTCTTCCTTGACATTGCTTCTTTGAACCTACATTGTTCTTCTTTTTAGCATACGCTGAGAATGCAGTAGGATCACTCCTATTAGAAGGCAGATCTCTCTCCATCATCCTTGTCTCTTCTTGAGTACAACTAGTCAACAATTCATCAAAACCTGGAATTATGTCATTGTTGAGGATGACAGCATTTAACACATGCCATTCACGAGGATGACCTCCCAGGGCAATGAAAGTGCGCTCTCTATCAACAATAACTTCCCCAATTGAAAGAAGATCATTTTTTATCTCAGTAATCCTCATGAAGTAGGATTGGATATCTTCACCTCTTCCCTTCTTTATGTCCTTCAACTTGTTTTTGAGAAAGAGGACTTGGTTTGCATTGCTAACTTTGAACATGCCAACCAACCTGTCATTCATCTCCTTAGATGTGTTCAAATCAGAGATATATGTAACCAAATGCTTGTTAATAGAATCTTTGATGATCTTCTTAGCTTTGACTTCAACTTTCATGTACTTTGTCTTAGCGGCAGTCGGTGCACTTGAAGGAGGTTCAGTAATCTTTCCCTACACATAGTCTTGCTCTTCCAAAGTCAAATCAAGAGACATCTTCCATGCATGATAATCAGAGTTATCATTGAGCTTGTCATCAAGTTTGAAGAAAGATGTGGAGGTCATTGTATCTTGTCCTTGTCCAACAAATCTCAATGATTGCTCTCTTGCTTGGGCTTTGTATTCACCTCACCTCTGATACCATGTTAATTTTAGATAACAATGGTATGTTTTATGCTTAAGAGAAATTTACTTCAATTTTTCTTATTAGCCCAATATCAATTTCCAGATTAGCAATCACATTAACATGACAGTAAATGCAAATAAAACATAAATAAAAAGCAGAAAACAAGCCAAGACAAGAGGACACAATATTCGGCGAATGCCAAGGAAAAACCCCAATGTGGGGAAACCCTTTGATCAAGTCTTCTTATTATTCTTCAAAACTTCAGCGGAGAGGGAGTACAGTATACAGAATTCACTTGCCCAAACATAGTCAAATCTGTCCAATCAAACTACAGTCAACAAGATGCCCTAACTAGTAAGTCAATGCTGGTCAACTTAGCAGAATTACACCTCCAAATCAGCTCGGTCAAACCCAGTCAATTGAACCTCCAAGGTTAGTCCGAATCAGCCCAAAATAGTCCCGAAAATATCAGTCAAACTTGGTCAACGCAGAGTCAAACTGTAGTATACCTAGGGGGAATAGTATGGAGTACAGAGGGAGGTACCCAAGGGAATAATGTAATAATGAGATGAGCCATAGTAATAAATAAAGTGGTTAACCCGTATCATGTCAGGGACCATAAGTAGTTAGCAATAATGTAATAAGCCCATTGTATTAGATAGATGGTATTGAGGTTCCATTGTATGTATGGGGCCTATATAAAGGCTAGAAACTCCCCAATGAGAGATGTCAAGAAATATTGTATGAACAAACATACAGCTTGTGGATTGTTCTCCTTCCTTAAGGAGTGATTGTACAATGTTGACCTACCTTAAGGGTTTGATCAATAAAGAAGCATTTCTATCTATATTCAGATCTTGTTATTTTTGGTGATGTTTTACAGTTATTAGGTATATTGGTATCATTTCATATATTTGCAGGTCAAATCAATAACAAGTGGTACCAGAGCCCTTCCTTGGGCAAAGCGGAAATTTTTTATTTTTATTTTTTTGTTTTGGAGGAACTTTTTGGGGCGGCAAGTTTCCAGATCAGATCTGTATGTTCTGATGCAAAATTTGCATAATTGCATATTTGGGTTGTTTGCGAAAAAATACCCAATTTAAAACAATAACAAAAAAAAATCGGCAAAATCGGAGTCTGGACAAGGGAGATATCACTGATTTAAAAAGCAGCTATGTTGCTGACGTTTTTCAGAGCGGTGAGTTTGCATATCAGATTTGTACGTTTTGGGACAACATTTGCAGAATCTAATTGCAGATTTGGGTTCTTTGCGAAAAAAACACAATTTATTAATAAATAAAAATAAATTAAAAATAAAAAATAAAAAATAAAAAATAAAAAAATCCGAATCGGAGTCCAAATGAGAGAGATAGCACTGATTTAAAATCAGCTTTCTTTTCAGAAATTTTTGTGATAGTGGGACAACTGCAGCACAAATCTGAAACGCCAGTGACTAGATCAGGATTTCTATTACATGGGAAACTGCAAAATGGTCTTTCCATTTCCGAAAACATATTATAATAGGGATTTTGAGCAATATTGACTGAACTGTGGCCATTTTAAATTTTCGCCAAATAAGTGATTTTTTTTCAAAATCCTCTTCATGGCTTCTAGCAATATGTTTTCAGGAAAAAATGATGAGCCGACTATTGAAAAATTTATACAATATCAGAAGTGTGACAAGCCATTCTTTTCAAAGGACTCCATAGGGTATTATTTGAAAGATGAGGCTGCTATATGGTGGAAATCACTAGACAGTGAGTTTCTGAAGTTATGTAGTGCTGATGAAATTGAAAAACTATTGTTGGACAAATGGTCTCATACTGAAAAGAAGAAAACCAAAAAGCCTAGCAAAGATTTTTTGTTTTAACAAGCAAAGATAATGGTCCTACTATTGAAGAATTCATAAAAGATCTTAAGAAAAACCATCTGAAAAATTGGACAAGTTTCTTATGGCTTACTTTAAAAGAAGAGGTTGCCATATGGTGATACTCACTTGGCACCCAGCAGTTCAAATTTTCAGATGAAAAATTTGAAAAAGTCATTTTGGACAAATGGTCTTGTACTAGAAAACAAGTGAATGAGACATGTAAGGGGTTATTTTCTACTGGTATCTCCTTATTACAGGTTCATGGATATATTCAGATGGAGAAGATCATTGTGTTTATAAATCCTAGTTGCAAGCAAAATTTTATAAATGTTAATTTGGCAAAAATATTGCAAATTCCAGCTAAACAAATGGAGCACACACAGGTTAATAATGAGCAGGTGCAGGTTTAAAAAAATTTGAAGATTTCTATGGACAAGTATGTATTGCATTCACTTTTATGCTTCAGATATGGCTAATGTGGATGTCGTTTTGCGATAACCTTGGATAGAGTCTGTGGGTACTATTAATATTGATGTGCAGAAGAAATTCCTGAAGCTCTGGTATAAAAAAGAAGAAAATTACATTACAGGATATTTTCATCAATAAACAAGTAGAGTCCACGGAGGCTGGAGCAAAAGATGTTCCAGGGACTGACACATTAGATGATGAACCCTTGGTGGTCGACAACCAAACACAAACATCAAACCAGGTACGAGAAAAATAGGTAGAGTCCAAGGAGGCTGAAGCAGAAAATGTTACAGGTACGGATACATCAGATGAGGAATCCATGGTTGAAGTAATATTGGAAGATAAGCAACAACAATAGACGCCACAACATGTACCAGATACCAATCAGGCTCCATTAGGTGGTGAATTAAAGAAAGATATACCGTTGGTTAAAACTTTGGCATATCACCACCCACATCACCCTGCAAGAAAACAACCAACACGATGGCAACAAATTAGCCACAAGGACAACAACCCTGCATGACAAATAGAGAGGGACAACGATCCACCCGCTACACATCAACACAAAAGAGCCGCCAGGATCAACTTCCATCTCAAGCGAGCAAGGCACCAGCTAGATCAAGGGTACACCTTTCTCTTGGATGGCTAGATGAACGTGCATGGTACCAGTGGACTACTCTTTTGAGTAGATCTTATTATTTGTGTTCTTCTTATGTTTCGGGGACGAAACATGTTTAAGGAGGGTGGAATGTAGTATACCTAGGAGGAATAGTATGGGGTACAGAGGGAAGTACCCAAGGGAATAATGTAATAATGGGATGGGCCATAGTAATAAATAAAGTGGTTAACCCATTTCATGTAAGGGACCACAAATAGTTAGCAATAATGTAATAACTTAATAAGCCCATTGTATTAGATAGATGGTATTGAGGGAACCATGGTAATGACCCATGGTATTGCATGTATGAGGCCTATATAGAGGCTAGAGACTCCCCATTGAGAGATGTCAAGGAATATTGTATAGACAAACATATGGCTTGTGGAGTGTTCTCCTTCCTTAATGAGTGATTGTACGGTGTTGCCCTACCTTAAGGGTTTGATCAATAAAAAAACATTTCGATCTATATTTTGATCTTGTTATTTTTTGTGATTATTTATAGTTATTGGGTATATTGGTATCATTTCATATATTTGCAGATCAGATCAATAACACAAACCTGCAGCCAACGCTGGTCAAATAGCTCAGAATGCCTCTATTTCTGTGCCCAAAAATGCAGCTTGCCCTAACAAAATTTTCTCCAAGAAAAACCATAGTCAAACAAGATCAACTGTTGCCCGGTCAATGCGGGTCAAATTTCTTGCAACTTGGTCAATGCTCGAAATAAAAATCGCAATCAACCGTTCACACGTGTGGAGGAGAAGGTTCTCCTAATGCTGTACGACCTAATAAGATGAGCACAGAGAGATATGTGTGAGAATGAATGATGTCCAAAAGAGGTAGATGCTCCTATTTATATGCAACGTTGAGGGTGAAGAGACATGTCTTTTGGGCTTCTGAGCCTACATTAGTTTGTTGGCCAACCTTGACAACTTGTCCATAAAATAAATAAATTCATAATTTCATTTGCGCATGTTAGAATGAAATGACCTTTAGATCAATCCTACACCTCTCGAAAAGAGGAATCCAAAAAAAATATCAACTTCATCATATGAGCTGTCCAAGGTGGAGTTTGGCCCTATTTGCCAAATTTAACACTTGGATGAGCATGATCTCAAGATGTATGTCGATAGTGTGGTAGATGTACTTGGTGGTGCAAATCCACTCAAGTACAAGGCTGAGATGGCAAAGGCCAAACGGTTGATCCTCAATGGAGTGAAGGATCACGTTGTATGTCACATTGTTGGCAAAGGGACAGCAAAAGAGATGTGGAATGCCTTGGCTACACTATATCAAGGATCTTCCGAGCAACGGAAGATGTACTTGGAAGAGAAGCTGAGATCAGCAAGGATGGAGAAACGGGACCGCATTGATCCGTTCTTATCAAAGCTTCAGGAAGTCTGAGATCAGTTGGCAACTATAAGATCAACACCTTAGCATATAGAGATGGTGAGATTGGCCCTGAATTAAGTTTTAGAAGAATGAAAAGTGTTTGTCCAGAGTATCCTGGGAAGAGAGAAATTGTCGGACTGGGAAGGGATGTGGGCCGCTCTTTAGTAGGAAGAGATGAGGTGAGACTTAGTCAAGTGCAAACTCGATGGAAGCAACAACAGTGGGACGAAGACCAAGGACGAGGAAGAGAATGCAGCCCTTGCATCAAAGGTGAAGCAAAAGAAGAAGAAAGATGTCTCAAAGATTAAATGTTTCTAGTGTGGTGAATTTGGTCATTACGCTACGCAGTGTCCTCTCAAGAAGAAGGACAACGACGAGAAACATGATCCACATGCTGCAACCGCAAAGATCGAGGAAGCAGAGTTCACCATGATTGCCCAGATACCTCCAAGGGAGAGGTGGGGTGATCTAGTACTGTAGTTCGAAAGAACTGCACATGGGAAGGATCCTTGACGAGTCCACCTCTTGGATCAATACCTTGCTACGAGAGCCCATATCAGAAGTAGTTGGATGGACCAGTGTCAGTTGGTGCAAAGGAGTGCCAGAGTGACAGTTGCAATGGCTAGGAGCGCCAGAGACTGAGCAGCGCAGAGTAGAGTTGGCAGCAGTGCAGTTGGCACAGTGCAGAGTCAACAGCAACACAAAGGCTTCAGAGGGTCAGCGCAGAGACTAACAACAATCAGAACGCCAGCAACAGATGCATCATGCTAAACACTTGTTCAGCATTTTAGATACTTTTCCGTTGTTGTAGCAACAGCAGCAATTGGAGAGGGTTGTAGTGCAAATGCAGTGTTGACAATGGCAGGACCAACAGCAACACAAATGCAGCATTTGCGAGAATTGCAGTGTAGATGCAGTGTTGGCAGTGGCAGGGCCAGCAGCAGCACAGATGCATCAATTGCAAAGTAGTTGATGGGCAGTGATGTCAAACATCAGCAGCGCAGAGGGAGATGTTATAGAGTCAAGGTGAAGCTTCAACAGGTTGCATTACTAGAGCAAATCCCTCGCTAAGAAGGAGTGTTGATTTCTGGTAGCATCGAATGTGCTCTTAGCCTCAAAATTTGCAGGGAGGTTAGGACACATGTATTCCATAATACCCAGATATTGTTTTGGGAAATTCCACCCAAAGACAGTTTTATTAAAATAATTAATTATTTTTAATGGGTGCCTAAGTCTAAACTTAGGAAATTAAAATAATTAAGGGGTATTAATTAAACTGGGGGTGCAACTTTTAGAAGAAGATAAGGATCAAGTCGAAATGATCTGAGCCATTGATTAGAATCTAATCTAGGTCGTTGATTACTCAACGAGAAGATTATTAAAAAGATTTCGATGGGCATTTGGAAAAGACATCGAGTGAGAGATCAAGAGATCAATTTTTGAAGAGAGCAACGCAACAGTTGTCAGAGAAGTGATCAAGGTGATTTCTTGTAATGAGGGGCAGAAATAAATTTCCAAAGGAAGTTTTCCTGATCTAGAGAGTACAAAGCAGAGAGGGCAAAAAGACATTCAAAGAGGCTGACGCAGGGCCATGCAGAGATACACTATGGCAACGCAGAGCTTCAGAGGGAGTCTGAAATTCTATTGAGGTACAATCGGGATCAAGTGTCGGAGCTGGGGTGTGAGACCGGGAGGACAGAGGGTCAAAGTTTCCACCCAACAGAGAATCAGAGGAGGTGTAGCATAGTCCCAGCAGCAATGACGGAGCGACTGCGTGGGTGTGAGGTAGTACTGCGCAGAGGTTGCGCAAAGGTAGCGCAGAGGCTCATCTCCAACGCAGATCAGTGCTAGATTTTCCAGTGACAGGGTGAGATCATCTCACTACTTTTTGTCCAGTTAGATCTCTGTATAGGATTGCCAATTTGGGCATCCGAAGAATTGTACTCATAAATTACTGCTTAATAATACAAACCCTCAATTGTTGCGTCGGTTTTCCCGCAGGGTTTTTCCGGGGGTTGAAGGAGGTTTGAATTTCTACATAGGCAGCAATTTGAAACCCCAAGGGCAGTGTATTTCCTTCGCCAAGAGGGTCAGTTTTTCGTGCAAATTTTACTTCTCTGAGTGAGTCGACAGAGAATAAAATTTTCCAAATTGAAGAGTACCAAAGGCAGAGGGAGTAGCAACAGTTTCCTTGTAGAGCAAATCTTCAACTGGGACATAGATTTTGCAGCGGTTTGCTAGTGCAAATAACATCAGGAGGAAGGAAGAGCGCACATTGAGCGAATTCTTTCCTCAAGGGACTTCTAGCCAAGAAGTGCAAATTTTCCTAAGCAAAGCAGCAGTAGTTGTATGCGGGTTTTCTCTTTCCAGAAGAGAGTGTGAATAGTTGGGTAGTAGTTCGCAGAGAAGAAGAGTTCTTGCCTTCTAGATGAACGTGATCTCAAGACTTGTCTCGATAGTATGGTAGTTGTACCAGCAGATGCAAATCCGCTTATGAAGTACAAGAAGGAGATGGCAAAAGCGAACAAGTTGATTCTCGATGGGGTTCGAGATCACGTGGTATCTCACATAGCTGGCAAAGATATTGCCTGACAGATGTGGGAGGCACTAGCTATGTTGTACGAAAGATGTATCTTGAGGAGAAGCTGAGATGCACGAGGATGTAGAAAGGGGAGCATATAGACCCCTTCCTCAGTAGGCTTCAAGATGTCCGGGACTAACTGTCTTCAGTAGGATCAGCACCCAAGCCTACAGAGTTGGTGCGATTAGCTCTAAATAGTGTTTCCAAAGAAGGGCAAGTTTTCGTCCAAAGTATGCTGGGCAAAGAAAAACTGCTAGAGTGGGATTGTACGTGGAATGATCTGTAGCAAGAGGAGATGAGGCAAGATTTGGTGAAGAGCACCATTAGTGGTGCTAGCAGCAGCACTGGGACGAACCAAGTAAAGGAGGAGGAAGATGTAGCCCTTGCATCTAAGGGGCAACAGGAGTAGCGCAGGAGGAAGAAGGACGTTTCCAAGGTCAAGTGCTTCAAGTGTGGTGAGCTTAACCACTACAACACTCAATGTCCTCTCAAAAAGAAGAACAAGTAGGAGAAGCAGGATCAACAGGCTGCATCCGCAGAGACTGACAAGCTATCCTCCAGTTTGGAGGAAGAGTATGCCATGATCACCGAGATACCTCCAAGAGAGAGGTGGGGTGATTTGGAGTTGTGGCCCCAGAGAGCTATAGGATGGGCAGGATTCTTGAGGAGGTCCACCTCATGCATCAATACCTTGCTAAGGAGCCCAAGACATACAGTTGTTGGATGGATCAGTGGTCATTGGTGCAGTGAGGTGCCAAAGTGATAGATGCAGTAGCTAGTAGCGATCAGACACTAGGCAGCGTAGTACAGAGTTGGCAACAGTGCAGTTGGCACAGAGTAGAGTTAGCAATAGCGCAGAGACTTCAATGACAATGCAAAGTCTAGTAGAAGTCAAGACTCAGGTGCCAGATGCATCATACTGACCACAGTTGGTTCAGTGTTTTGGATTCTTTTTAGTTGTAGTTATTGCAATCGCAACAGTAGCAGTTGGAGAAGGAGGCAGTGCAGATGCAGTGTTGGCAGCAGTTCAACAAGGCCAGCAGCAGCATGAATGCCGAAATCAGAGTTGCACAGTAGTTGGTAGGCAGTAGAGCCAGAAATCAACAACATAACAATTGGTGTTACAGAGACAGGGTGTTGCTTCAGTGGGTTCCAACGCTAGAACACATTCCTCTCTAAGAGGGAGTGTTGATTTTTGTAGCATCAGTTGTGTTCTAGCCACGAAATTTCGTGGAAAGGCTAGAATACATGTATTCTCCAAAACCCAGAAATCATTTCTGGAAATTCCACCTAGAGAAGACTTAATGAAAATAATTAATCTTTTTTTAATGGTGCCTAAGTCTAAACTTAGGAAAACTAATTAATTAAATGGTATTAATTAAGTCATGGTGAAATCTTCTAGAAGAAGACATGGATTGAGTTCTAGTTAATTTTAGCCAACGAATATGTTTTAATCTTGGCTGTTGAAGCCTCGTCGAGAGATTACAAGAAGAACTTCGATGGGGGTTGGAGAACACACTTGGAGCCACCAGGAATTTGATATTGCTAAGAAATTGAACTCCAAAGTAGCATTGTGAGTTGTCGGAGGTGATTCAGTAGTTTTGAAGCAGTGAGAGAGGGGCAAGGATAGTAAGGCCAGAAGGAAGTTTTTCTAGTCCGATGAGTGCATAACAGAGAGACAGCATACTCCACAGAGAGGCTAACACAATGCAGAGAAGTAGCGCAGAGCTTCAGAGGGAGATCTGTATTTGTTGAGTAGTCAAGTTTCAAAGGCAGGAGGTGGAGTGGGAGCCCAAAGAGCCAGAAGATCGAGTTTCCAAAGCAGAAGTTGATCAACAGAGTGAGAGAGACGTTGGTCCCAACAGGTTGACACAGATCTACGTAGGCTAACACAGAGACAGTGCAAAGGCAATTAGGGGCAGCTCATCTTGAGTTGAGGTCACTGTCAGATCACCGATAGAAGGGAGATCTTCCTCACTAGACGTTTGTCAGTTATTTTCTTTGTATGGAAAGCTAGATTTGAGCTGCACTAATTTTCCCACATTGAGTTTTTCTGGGGACATTGGTCCAAAAACAACAGTGTATATGTGTGTGCATCTATTCTTCAGTGTTTTATTTATTCCACAGTATTTTTAGTTTGTGTAGGCTGCAGTGTATGTATTTCGATGTTTGTCATAGAAAACAGCATATAGTTTGTTGAGTAAATTTAACAAATAGGATAAGTATTATCAGTTGTTGACAAATTTTCACAAGGTATTCATAACGACAGTCATAGATGTTCTCAAGTTGACAAATTTCTCTAGGAAAAAGTTATATCAAATCATCATCAGCATCACCATCTACTATCAACATCCACTAGTGACCATATCTAGGGCAGTACCAAAGACATGGCATTGTCATCAGCATATTAGGACTCACTCCTCTAGAATGATCAGTCCTCAAATCCCAAGGCCTCTGCGTAGGCCAAAATGTTGAGACCCTCAACTAGCAAGCACTCACTCACCATTCTTGGTAAGCACTCTAGGCCAAGAGCTTGCTCAACCCCTCCTTGGTTATAGATTGGGTCTAGATGTTGAAAGACCTCACTACACCCTCCACAGTGTGTGATCAGGTCGAGATGTTGAAGGACCTCATTACACCCTCACTGGCATGTGATTAGGCCCGAGACTTCACTACACCCTTACTAGTGTGTGACCGCGTCCAAATACTGATAGATCTCATTACACCCTTTCATGGTGTGTGATCTGGTCTCCTCCGAGAGACACTCACTCAACCCCGCCTGTTGAGCGCTCTGGGCCTCTCAGACCATTCTCAACATTGCGAGAATGTCCATCCATGTTGGTATCAGATTAGCACTCCCTCCCAATGACAAGTAATCTCGACAAGCCTCATCTTATCTCTTAAGTACACAAACTTTTCTCTAGGCAACGGCTTCATCAAAATATCAGTTGTCTGCTCATCAGTGGGATGTATTTGCCTCTACACCATGTCACAGATGTAGTGGTACTTAACCACTGTATGCTTTGACCCATCATGAAACACGGGATTCTCTGAAAGCTTCACACAGCTTTGATTATCACAGTGTATCACCGTCAATTCCAACTCTTGGTCGAACAATCCTGCAAACATATTTTGGAGCCATAATACTTTGATACAAGCCTTGTGGGCTGCAATGCACTCTGCTTTTGCACTGTTGAATGCAACTGACCTCTGCTTCCTGCTAATCAAAGATATCATAGCAGAGCTCAAACTGAAGTATACTCCCAAGGTACTCTTCCTGTCTTCAACACTTCCATCCTAGTCTGCATCTGTATATCCCAGAAGTTGTACATCCTTGTTTGCAACATATCTCAAGCCATAATTCATAATACCACATATATATCTCAAAATGTGCTTTGCTGCAATCCAATGCTTGTGTCTCAATTCCACCTATAACAGCTCAATGTGTTCACGGCAAAGCATATGACCGCCTTGGTGTTAACCAAATACATCAACGAGCCAATCAATCACAGGTACAAAGATGGAACTACCAAACTAGAATCGGAGCCTCTCAACTTCTTCAAGTTACTCATAATGGGAGAAGTCGTGGATTTAAAGTCCATCAAACCAAATGTCTGAAGGATCTCTATAACATACTTTCCTTGACTAAGGAAAATCTTGAAAGGCTTTTGCCATACTTCCAATACCAAGCAACAGTGCATCAGCCCAAGATCCTTCATATCGAACCCAGAAGCCAATTGCTTCTTGCATTGAATGATGAGAGACTCGGCACTTGTCAGAAACAAGTCATCAACATATAGTAATAAAATCACAGTTTCATTCTTTACAACCATAAAATAAAGGTTCGGATCGGCATTGCTCTTGGTAAATCCTAGTCTCATCAAATAGTTGTCAATATGACCACACTCTTGGAGCTTGCTTGAGTCCATACAAGGCCTTCTTTAAACTACACACATGAGACTCCTTTCCATGCATCTCAAAACCTTGAGGTTGCTATATGTACACCTTTTCCTCAATCACACCATTAAGGAAATCAGTCTTCACATCCATCTGATGTAAGTTCTATTCAAATAAAGCAGCAAGAGAAATGATGGATCTAATGGAGGTGTACCTGGCAACTGGAGCAAAGGTCTCATTATAATCTTCTTCCTCTTTTTGGGAGAACCCTCTAGCCACAAATCATGCCTTGTATTTATCAATACTCCCATTTGCAGCATGCTTAATCTTGAATATCCACTTGGAAGTCACTATTGACTTCCCTTCTGGCCTTCGCACAATCTCCTAAACATCATTCTTCATGATCGATTGATATTTTTCATTCATGGCCTCCTTCTACACTCGTTGGCTAGCTACTTCTTCAAAGGCTCAGCATCAGTAAGTTTAGTCATGAGACCTGTTACGGCTTAAACTAGCAGGGGACCTAAGGGGAATCCCTAAAGGGCAAATGTCAGGCCAAGGGCAACAAATGGAGTCCTAGCCCACTGTCACCTCAGCTAAGGCTCCCTTCTATTTACGGACTTTCACCGATGGGAGGAAACTCGATATGTGTGGAGTCAATAATGAAGGATGAGTCAATGGATATGAGTGACTCAAATAACCCTTTCCCATAATTTGAAGGATGAAGATTGCTTGCTTTGCAAGCAAGATACTAGGTAATCTAGGGAAAGGAAGAGAGCATTTGAGGGTTAGGTTTATGGGATAAGACTTGTGAAGGAGTTTCCCAATCCCTAAAATCCTTGTTAGAATTGGTGTCCCGGATGGTTCTTGAAGAAAGGTCTTTCAAAGGAGTGGAACACACAGGGCCAAGTGGACGCAATCTAGGGTATAAGGAAGGAATGTAGCAACCAATGATATCGTTACCCTAGACAAGGTGGAGAGAGGATCAAATAAAATATAATTACTCAAAGATGTTGGTTTGACCCTAGGAAGTGCTAGCCATAGGGATGGCAGGGCAAGTTTCGGTCCCGGAGCTAGGGCTTGGCTTTTCTCTCAACTCCACCATCGGAATGTCTTCAAATTTGGAGTGCCAGAGGAAAGGCCAGCGCATGAGCCCCTAGGAGAACGAATTTTTTTAGTGGCTAGCTTGTCAAGAAATTGATGCCCTAGGAACCCCAATGTGGCTAGACTTGGGAGAAGGTGAAAGCATAAGAGTTTTGGTGACCACCCTTGGTAGATCAGTGCCTTAATCCTTGGGAGAATGGAAACTATGTTGATTATGTGTAAGATTTCTTGGTTCCCAGTCAAGGAGGCCTCAAAATTACTTCACAAACCCTCTAGTTCAAGTCAAAGCAATCATGCAGCTTTTATACTTCAAATGCACAAGAGGAATGGCTTATCAAGGTCAAATTTTAACCTTAGGATATTTTGCTCACACTACATGGCCCATACATGGACAGAACATTATAATAGAGAAAATTCCACAATATTAAGCAATGATTGCATGCAACAATTAGCCCTAAAACAACGAAAATCCCCATCCAGCATATATAACAAAAAGCAACAAGAATAACATCAAAATTGCGTACTTACATGCAGTAGAGTATATCCAACCATTCACAAATGACAAAAGAGAAGCTCCAAGAGAAGATACACCAACAACCATACATCAAAATTCATCCATAAAAGCTCCAATTCATCCTCCAGAAAAAACATGAAATTCTCTAAAGAAGAGAGAGATTCAATCCAAGTGATGATGAAAAATGAACTCATCTCACTATACACAACTTAGGAGTTCAAATTAGCCTCCTTGGCCTACATAGGCCCCAAAAATAAAATAATATTCTAATAATACAACTTTTGGTGACAAGCCCACCAAACTTGTTCATAAATGACAAAGTAAGCCTCTCAGGAGGTCAAATAATAATCTATGCATGTCGTAGGGCCCTCTAAGAGACCCAATAAGGTCCATGGGTGCCATAATGAAAAATACGACCCCCAAAAGTAGTGGACAAGGGGTTAGCCCCTTGTAATAACCTGTGGTGCTCCAAATGACATGTGGGGGCACACAAGTGTCCTCATGGGTCTCCAAACAAATCGAAGATGCATGTAGATCGCCTGCAAGGGCTAGGATGATGGTGTAGGTGATGCCACATCATTGTGCAAGTCTTGGATAATCTAAGTGTATGGTGTAGATTTGGGGCCAGTTGGGCATGATGGATTAGGTGCATCCTCCTCGCCCAATAAGTGAACCACGAGGAATCTTTGAACGGTTGTGGGGATCCATGGAGTGCAATCTGTTACTGTGGAGGCCCATGGCTCTCAACGCTCACCCTACATGTGCCAATGTAGCCCTCTGGAGGGTTAGGGCCCCGTATAGGGAGACGAAACCCAAGATGAAAACCATCTGCAATCTTGTATAAGATCCAATGCATCCCCTAGCCTTCCAATACAGCAAGTCATTAGAGAAATCTAGTAAATGAGCTTATCTAATCATGGACCACATGTGGGGACTTCATAATGGCTTGCCCTTCCATAATGGGCTTCAGGATGTGCCAATGTCTCCTAAACTTCAAATGGGGTTAACCAATAATCCTATTAGGTGGTTTCTACTTCTAAAGGAGATAATATAGTCAAGGTACATCCTTCGAAAGGTGGTGGCATGTGGTAAATAAGTGAATGAGGTAGGGAATCAAAAGGGGCAGCCATGGGTCACATGCTGGGATACAAGGGTAGCTAATAAGAGGGAAGCCCACACATGGGTTTATAATGTATAGGTGTGAGTACATGAGGTGCCCCGACCTTGATTTTTCCACCCTTCTTTATATTCCTTTGCCTTTTTTTATTTTCTTTGATTAACTGCTCGGGGCTCAAGGGTGAAGAGCACGATGTATAAAATATAGCAGTGAATACCCCGTTTTAAGGTGGGGCGATTCATTGCCCACCAGGGGTTGGGACAATCATGGGTTCCTATATGATGAAGGAGGCTCATAGAACCTAAGGAACCAGGGTGATGGCCATGATGATGGGGTAGAGCTCATGTATTGCCTTTTGCCTATGTGCTAAATGCATTTGTCCCAACCATCTTTTGCAATTTGTCGTACATTTTCCTGTTGAATGTGGCCATATATGCTCTTATCTTTTGTTTTAGTAGCATCAACCTACGGGCTTCATTCCAGGCCATGACCCAAGGTGTGGGCAAGGGGAAGGGGTGTGCTAACCCTATGTGGAACCAGTGGAGGAATGTGGACCCAGGTGGAAGAAATGATGAATGGGGTAATAATAAGTGGAAGAGGGTAATATAAGTGAATAAGGGAGCAGGACCACATAACCAAAATTGGGGTTTCCTATGAAATACCATCTCTAAAGCCAAATGGTCAGTAAAAGAGATCCCACAGGACTAGAATGCAAGGTTAATATCCAAAAGGGGTCTAGGGGACAAGGGCACAGACCTAACCCATTATTTCTGCCAAATCCCCCCATTAATCCATGCCAAGAAGTGTCCATGTTAAGCAAACTACAATACTCAATTACCAAATGGTAAAGCATACCTTTGGGTTCGGGAGGCCCACCTTTAAACATACGATCATGGCAAATGGGTGAGGGACCACATGGCTTGCTCAAGTGAGGGAGAAATGGCACAATGAACTAGATGGTGGCGGCAAGGAATTGTTGGTTGCCAGCTGAGAACCATCTTGGAGAAAGAAAAAAAATCTCCTAGGGATATCACCCACAAAATGGTGGGTAACAAGACCTGCATAGCTAGAAAACCTCTTAGGTTTCTTAGCTTCCCTGGATGTGCCATCAAGAGTTGCATGTCATTCTGCCTCTTCTAACATAGATCTAAGCCATGCTGGTCTTTTCTTGATCTCAGGAACAATAACTAGTTCTACTGGTTCGCAAGGCCCTTCTAGCTCTTTAGGAAATTCTATAGAACTCAAACTTTCTCCCTTCGAAGCTTCACGCTTTACTTCACAAGAGTCCATAAAGACTTCCTTAGACCTCCAATATGCAACCTTCTCATCGAAGGTGACATCTCAGATGGCCTTAATCCGTCGCTGCTCTGGAATATAAATTTTATAGGCCTTTGATGATTCACTATAACCAAAAAATATGCCTTTCTTTCTAGAAGGTTCCAACTTGTTCCTTTTGTCCTTAGGAACATGAATGTAGATCAGGAAACCAAAGATTCTCATATGCCCAACCTCTGGCTTTCGTCTAGAGAACGCTTCTTCAGGAGTCATACCTTCCAAAATTTAATGAGGACTTCTATTTTGAATCTATACAGTTGTCAGTGAACAATGGTAAATCTAGATCATGCATCATAGACTTGATAGGTTCTTCAATGGACCTGCTCTTTTGTTCTAGTACACCATTCTATTATGGATTATAGCGAATAACCAACTCCCTCTCAATCCCAGCTTCCTTGCAAAAGGCAACGAGCTCTTTCGAGGTGTATTCTCCTCCATTGTCAGATCTCAAAATCTTGATCTTATTACCTGTCAAGTTTTCTACTTCAGTTTTCGACTCTTGAATTGGTGAAAACTTCATCCTTGGTCTTCAAGAGATAGATCCACATCTTACGAGAGAAGTCATCAATGAACGTTACATGATACAATGAACCTCCAAGTGGTCTCACAAGCATCAAACCACATACATCAACATGAATCAAATCCAAAATTTCTTTAGACCTATTGTCACTACCTGGAAATGGTTTCTTGATGTTATTTCCAAGTGCACAGCCTTTACATACTCCATCATGCTCTATCTGCAATTCAGGAACTCCTGAAACTATTTGATTCAATTCAGGCAATGCTCTATAATGGAGATGACCATATCTTCAATGCCATAGCTCAATTGGATTTATTTCATCATGCACTAGGACTTGAATTGGTTGCCCCACAGCCTATATAGTCTCCCATCATAAATCCCAATAACCCTAGAATTAGCTACATTAGAGCCCTTGGACCATACAGGAAGTACTTTTCCATCCACAAAAGCTACTCTATCTCCTTGATCTTCTAAACACGAAATAGAGACTAGATTCTTTTTCAAACCTAGTACATATAGAACATCACTGAGATGCACATTATTACTAGATTCTAGATTTATGGGTGCCTTTCCAACTCCATTGACTGCATAGTTGTGGTTGTCTCCAAGCTCAACCCTTTGGAACAACCTCTTTTTCGTCATGCTAGAAAAATTCCACTCTCTCCGATCATATGCCTTGATGCGCCACTATCTACCAACCACATATCATCATCATCTGTAATGGAACCTGTTAGAATGGAAAATAAAAATAGATCCTTGTCACCTTTACCCTTCATTGGATGCTCATCTTCAACATCGATTGTGGAAACATGTTTTCCCTTTCTCTTTTTGTTGTTAGGCATCTCAAGATAATCTCTTTCAAAATGTCCAAATTTTTGACAACCATAACATTGAATCTTTGACATGTCCTTCTTCTTTTGGAAAGACTTCTTATGTTGAGAGCCAGACTTCTACTTTCCTTTGTTCTTGAAGCGAGTTGTAAATGCTTGAGAAGCTTCTTTCTTCTTGTCTCTTGACATAAGCCTTGATTCTTCTTGAGCACAAGATGTCCATAGTTGTTCAAATGAAGGAGCTTCCTTCCAACTTCTCATACCTAGTGCAAATGCATCCCATGATCTAAGTAGACCATTGAGTGTTGTAGTCACAAGTTCTTTATCAAGGACAGTTTCTCCAATTGCTTGAATTTGGTCTCCTATTTGTGATTTTTTTATGAAATAAGAAACCATGGTGTCATCATTCGTCATCCTCATATCACGAAGTTCACTCTTCAGACTCATGGCTTGACCAACATTCTTGATAGTGTACAAATTAATTAGGGCATCATACATTTCCTTGGAAGTATCATGCTTTGTAATGTAGGGGATTAGATGATCTCTAATGGAGTCTACTATAAGACTCATGGAAATCATGTCATCCTCCTTAAACTTCTCTTTCCCTACTGCATATGTTGGTTCCACAACCTTCCCTATTACAATGTCCAAAACCTTGTTCTTGGCAAGAATAAGATCAATTCTAACCTTCCAAGCTCTAAAGTTTGAGGTTCCTTCTAACTTGTTCTCAAATTTCATAAAGGAAGCCATGGATGCAAATCAACAAGGACTTAAATAAAATGATCTTCTAGGGTTTCTTCAAAGGTGATCTCAATGTCCCTTCTTCACCAAAGCTTTGATACCATGTTGATTTTCTAAGTGCAATAAAGACTAGTACAATATTTATGAAAAACTGATAATTACTTTTGAAGTAGATCTTCTTTTAATTATTCCAATATTATCATTCAGTAATTATCCTTCAAAAATTCAACCATAAAGAACAATAGAACAATATTGATCACAATGCACAGAGAGAAGACAAGATTTACCTTGGGAAAACCCAGCAACCTTTTCAATAGAGAAATTCTTCTGCTCAACAAGAGACACACCTAGGCCTATGGTCAAATCTGGTCTTCCCCTCCAAGTCAAGCCTCACAATATGATCCAAAAATTCAGTTCTCCTGTCTTGACCCAGAATCTCGGCCCTCCTGCAATTGCCAGTTGTTGAAAATAAGTGTAACGAGGTTTGGTCTTCATAATGACAAATCTTGTAATAATGTAATTTCTTTGTATGAAGAAAATTTTATATTGATTGCTTGAGTCATGGGTTTCAGGCTCAAGAAGTTTCTTGATCTTGTTGTGGCTCCCATTGAGAGCCTTAGGTTAGGTCATTTAAGGTGAAGACAATCATGTACTGTTACACTTGAAAAAAATGTAATTTTTATAAGTCAAAAGTCTGTCAAGATCATGGTCGAAATACTCCAAAATGTACCCTCTGAAATGTTATCGAGAAGCTACTCAAAATGATTTCTTTGGACAGTCTAGAAGCCTCTCATCAAGTCGGCCTAATCAAGTGTTCATGTCGGCCAAAAGGATGACTAAGGCCTATATATAGGCAGCCAAGGTACCTCCTCAACGACACATTCGAACTCGGTCCCTGAGAGAAGAATAGTTGAAGTGAAAGGTCGAAGAAAGGAGCCACAGTCTAGCAAAGAAGTCTATCCTCTTATCCGAAATACCAAGAAGTTTATTCACACATGCGGCAACAGATCCAAGACTAGAGCATCATCTTGTATGGTCATTTTGTGAAGTAAAGGGTGCGATCTTGAAGCATTTTGAAGGCGAAAAACACAAAGAATAAGTCTACAAGAGAGCAAAGGCATAGGAGGGTTAGAAGAGCCCTAACACCTCTCTCACGTGACTGTGTCCTAAAGAATTGCAGACCTATCCTCGTTGTTCTAGGACAATCATCCTCTCGGCCTTAAAAAGCTTCGTTCCAAGGATAAGGTTAGGGGTATTGGCATAGGAAACCAATCTCCAAGGATAGCGAAGGAATAGAAGGCTAGGTGAGCCTCTCCTTGAGCTAATGAGCAGCCTATTACAGTAAAATTGCAGATCTACATTGCAGACAAAAGTTGCAAGAATAAGAACTTGATTGGGTACATTTTGGATGTATTGTCATATTAATCTTTGAAGGTGTTCCTGAGTCAAAGTTTGGGTCTTGGAATTCGTCAATAAAGATTCTATAAGAAAGAGTCCAAAGGGTTTTTCCTCTCACGATTTGGAGAGGTTTTTGCCCTGGCTTGAAGCCTACATCTTGTGTACTTGTGCCTTGATGATCTTCCTATTTTGATAGCTAGTTGATGATAACACATCATAATAATAAGTAGAACATAAGTAAGTGAAGAGAAGATATTACAAGCAGTTATCATAGTTAAGAGAAATCAAATTTTTAAACTGCCCTGATTTCTCAACACCAGTCAATCTAGAATTTCGGCCCCTGCAGTTGCCCAAAATTTTTGACCCTTGCAACAAAATGCCCAGAAAAACTACGAACCAGTGAGAAGAGAGACTATTCACACATGAGCATTGCAAGAGAGAGAGAGAGTCAAATTCATCTTCTTCTTCGTCCTATTCATCCTTCTTGTCCTTCGCTTGCTTACCCAAAAGATGTCTTGTATTTGAGATGCGAATTGCCCAAGTGGAGGAGACCGAACTTCCTTTATATAGTGATATGTCTTGGCCGAATGGGTGTTTTTTGCCAGGGCCGACTTGACTTCGAGGAAAGTCGACTTAGCAACCTTTGGAGCCAAAAATTACAACTTAAAAATTCAAATTTTCTTCTTTAAAAAGTCGCAATGGGACTTTGACTCAAAATAAATTTTCTTTTGACTCTAAGCATTTAAAATATGCTTTAAAATAATAAATACAAATACATCAAGTGGCCAAATATACATTACGAGGACTGACCATAGTAACAAATTCAACAGGACTAACCTCCCAGGCAGTGTTGCGAAAATCGCGATATTATCGCGATAAAATCAAAAAATTGCAGTTTTTTCACTTAACCAATAATATCGCGTGATTTTTACGAAAGTTTTTTTCCCAAAAAATCGCTGCGATTCAATGGGAAAAATCGTGGAAGGAATTGTGGACTGTTATAAACAAATCTAAGATAGATTACTTGGTTTGAAGAGTCTAGTGTGTCTTCTGAAAATCGATGGCATGATGTGACAACCAGAACTTGTGGAACGAATGTATCAACGCTAGACTGCCATTTTTGTATTCTTTGCATTGTCTGCAATTCAACCTCTGCGTGGAGCTTGTTTGATTCTTATTAATCATGGAAGGAATGTGAATGCCCAACAGTGTTGGCTCTTGTCTATTAGTGAAACACCCAGATAATGCACCCAGCAAGCGTTGTAGCATCAGGGCACAAAAAGTTGGATACGAACCTTTGCATTGAGAATATAGTTATGTGTGTTTGACGGATATTGTAAAAAGGTGGCTTCATCAGCACTGAATGGTATTGGCCTAAGAAATATATATCTGGAGCTGAAACGGTTATTATTTTTGTATTTTCCGATTTTTTCCCGATTTTTACCGATTTTTACCGATTTTTATGATTTTTTACGATTTTTTCCCCTCGCCGATATTATCCTGATTACAATTTTCACAACATTGCTCCCAGGTGAAGTGAGGGAACAAGAATATAGTCATGATTTGTCAATCATCTAGATCACCCCCTGATTCATATTAGTATGCCCCAAAACATTAAGTTAAAGTATATGATTACAAAATGGTTAAAGTACCTATTGATGGATGACCCACCTTCCTTCAAGAAGGAATGTTGGATGGGAGAAAGAAATCTGACTAGAACAATATGTGGATGATCTATGGCATCATGTCATGTGTTGATCAATAACGTTGTTGGCTGGCTGGCTGTCCAAAGAGGAGAAAAAATTCTCCTATGGGTTACCCACTTTTTGGTGGGCAACAAGCCTTATAAAGTGTTGGATGTGGATCATGAATCCTCAAACTTAGAACTTTCTCTTGCTGATCTTAATATTGATGGTCATGAATTTGGAACCTCTTCTTCCATTCCACAATCCACTTTTTGAACATGCACCTTGTTCTATTTTTGATGATTCAAATGAGGATGAGATGGATATATATTAGGCTTTAACTCATGTTGTATTTTGGCCATAAAGCTTTGTATATAAAGGCCGATTTGGATATATAGCCTCACCTACGATGGTTGTTTTTGGATATCGCATAATGTAATAAGCTATGGAAATCAATATAGACATGGGCTTCCTTCTATGTCATTTGTGTATATCATTCTTATTTTCTTGCATCATAGCATTTTACAATTAAAAAAAAAATCTATAGATCTCATATTTTTATTTATCATGTTTCACATTTCCAAGGGGTCACATTTCCACAGCAATCCCATTACCAATGTTTTGTGCAACCTAGAAATAAGCCTTATCAAGACAATAGTGTGGACAATAAGTCTGACATGTTGCTAAAATCTTCAAGACTATGAATGAAGCTTTTTCCTTGACATGGTGTATTCTCCAAGAACCTTTCAATGTTCTTGGGTGTTAATTGTAATATGTATTAAAAGTTCTTGTTAGAAATATTTAATACCTATTAGGTACTTACTACAGGTAATGGATATCGTAATGGCATTTTCCAACTGGAAGCTACAATGTTTTAAGTGAACACGGTTTGGTATCTACTCACCATAGATGTGAAATATGGTTATGCCAGTTTTCTAGTTGAAGTTAAAAATTTACGGTAATACTGTCATGTCTTCAAGACAAAGTGCCTGATGACCAATCAACAGTAAATTTATTTCGCATCACATGTATGATACTAAGGAGGTATACATATATTGTTAGCGCTGAATTTTATCTTCTAAAATAAAGCTCCCTTTGCACACCCGCAACAATTCTGAGTAAGAACAACTTTGTTTTACCACTGAGTGGGCTCAAGGACACAAGCAATTCCAATCAAAGAGAAACTTACATAAACAAGCATTCTCAGCATAGATCTAATCTTATGTTGCAAGAAACGTGGGGCAGGGGTACGTTCCGTACGAAAACTGGTACAAAACGGTGAAACGCGTTTGGTACGGTCGTGAAACACGTTTATAGCCGTACTGCCACGTTTCACAAAACTGAAACGTGGCCAGTACGGCCAGAAACGCATTTCATGGTCGTACGACCCACGTTTCAGCATTTACTTGTGTTATTTTTTAATTTTTTTTTAATTTTTTTTAAATTTATTTTTAGGGTATGCTAGTGACTTCTAGTTGCTGGTTCTAGATGCGTGTCTAAAGTTATAAAAGTGAATTTTTGCCCTAGTGTTGATATGCAGTTCATTAGGAAGTTTGAGGCATATGAAGTTCATGGTAATGTTAAATTCTTAAAGTAAAAGGATGAAATGAAAAATAAAGGAGAATGATATTCTCCTTTATTTTTCATTTCATCCTTTTACTTAAATTTTTAACATTACCATGAAATGACTCAGGATGTTTGAGAGTGGTTTCGCTCTCATTGGATTTCATATGGAGAAAGTAGAATTTTAGATCTCACTCAAAATCCAGCAAACTTATCTGTTTTTCAGGATTTCAGAATTGGGGGGATTGCAATGTTTCCATTGGATTTTATCATGTACTAGGGTATGGAACTTGTATTTAATCAAGAGAACCAAGCCCTCTATGCAGGGGGAACTCCCAATAATCAAGAGCATGTAGGGTACTAGGGTATGAAGAAACATGTATTTAATCAAGAGAACTAAGGTCGTTCGACTATGTAGGAGGAGACTCCCAATACAACAGTGGTCCTTCTAAAGAATGGGATGTGGATGCAAAAAATCCTGATTTGGATCTCTCTCTTGTAGCCTTATAGTCTTTATTGTACTTGGAGACTAATATATTAATATAAATGAAGGTTGATTTTGAGATTTGGTTATATAATAAAGGTTGCTTTTGGATATTCCGATATTTTTATTTTCATTATGTGAACATTCATGAGTAAATTTGATGTAAATTAAACCTTAATGTTTAAGAGTAATAAATTA
>APFE030941518.1:334697-344822 GCA_000404065.3 Pinus taeda
TGCCCATGTAGTCCCCATATTGTTATTATTGTGCCCCATAGAAGCCCACTATTGTTATTATTATGCCCTTACATTATTATTGTTATGTCAGCTCTGATTATATTATGACGCCTTAGACTCCTATATAGAAAGGAGGTCTTGTCATTTGTATCATCTAAGAATTTTTCATTTGTGTAATGTAAAGGAGGATTCCCCCTCAAAGAGGCTTATTTCTAAGGCATTGATCTATCTTTTCTATCTTTTTGTGAGCTGGTTTCATAACATTGACAACGCCTCTAGTGCAAAAGGACCAACTGCAGGCAGTTCTTTAATAATGTAGAAACATTGAGGACTGGGTCGAGGAGGAGAGGGCATGGTGGCATTCACCTTGGCATTCGAAAATGAGGCAAAGTTTCATGTGGTCTGCGAGCTAGAGAGATAAAACCATCATTAACATAGATGGTGGAAGGTGATGAGGAGCCAAGAGGAATAGAGACAAAGGTTGAAGGGCTAGGGGAAGACGGGGAGGGAATGTCTAGAGGGTGGGTCATGCCAAGGTCACAAGAGAGGTAGCACAGGGAGTAGAAAATGTGGAAAGTGTTGGTAATGATTTGCGATCCGGCTGGCTCCATTAGGCCGTTTATGTTCATGAATGAGGATGCAATGAGAAAGGAGATTTCAAAGTGCCTAATGAGTGTTCCTCCCCTTTTGAACCTCCTTAGCTTCCAATTCAGTTACCTAACATTGAATATGAGCCGAGATAACATTATCGAAAAGAGACATGTCTTCATCCATAACAGGGGTAGTAGGCGAGTGACCTCTTCCCCTTCCACGACCAGCGCAGTGAACTCACCCATGTTCACGAATCATGATGGTGTGATTGGGGTTAAGAAGGTGTGCAAGAGGCACAAGGGTGTCGATGATTGCAGAAGCAGAGCAAGCAGGTGAATGAGGCCAGGCGTTGAGCAAGAAAACTGAAGGAGAAGGAGGAATACTCTAGAATGTAAGCATGATGGGAGGAATAAATGTATAGTAGGTGACATTGAGGTTAGCATTGGATACACATGTGCAAGGACGATGCAAGTGGATGAAAATAAAGGAGGGTGTTAGCATGGTGAATCGAGTCGAAGATAAAGGATGTTAGGTGGAGGCATAATCATTCCAACCTTGAGCAAGTGGTTGGGTCAAGCATGACACTCGGATCTGGGAGTCAAGATTTGACAAGTTAAGTCTCTTTCTTTCTATAAATTAGTTAAGCTAGGATTATTGCTTTCATATAATAAGAATTTCAATTGATTTCGAGTTAGGTTCTCTCATGTGTGTGACTCACTTTAGAATTAATTACATAAGCACTTCATTTCCATTACTTTAAAATTTATCTTTACTTATTTAGAATTGCATTACATCTTTTGAGATAAACTTTGCATCATTTGATTGTGTAGAAGCTCCTTTAGAATTGAGATTGAAAGTTAAAATCCTAGCACATACAATGTAGTGTACTTCACAAGTATACAAACCCGGTTCGATAATTTAACGTTAAGTAATTTAACTCAGAATTAAATTACCTAACAATAACTATTGTGGACCTTCTATAAAGGCTAGGTGGTCCAACCACCTACAAATGTTGATGTATGACTATTTGAGAGTATTCCTCCTAGAAGATCACCCTTATAAAATACTTGCATATATTTTCAATGGCAAGCTAGAGAGAATAGAGAGACCTAACTTAATGAAACCTATAAATTAAATGGGGAACCTATGTTTAATGATCTTGAATTTTTCGACGCCTATATTGAAAAATTCCCATTAGGATGAAAAGGAATTTGTCTTTTATTAGCTTCCATATTGGGAGCATCTTAAGATTTACCACTTACTAGATTCCATGCATATATTCAAAATGGTTTCATCTTCTTTAAATAGGCACATATCATTAAATAAAAGGGACAAATTGGATGCTATGAGAGATCTTATTTTGTCACATACTAAAATGAGACATTAGCCAAGAAAAGAAAGTAGAGGAGAGGTTGGTCCCTCTTGTTCTTTTAAAGAAGGCGATGTCAGATGGAGTTTGAAGAAAGATGATTTTTCTATGATGAAGGATGTTAGGTTGGGTGTGAAGAAACCCTATTTATATGGGTTGACTCTACAACATTACTTAAATGTAGAAGAATATTTTTCAAGGCTAAAATCACATGATCATCTCAACCTTCTAACAATATGTATATCGAATATATGATTTTTTTTTATTGTGTAGGTTAAAATATATTGTGCACTCATAGTTTGATGGCAACTAACCATGCATGTGTCTATTTTGTAGTGTCATTATCCTTTTCTCATTCGTAGTTGTGTGAAGCATGACTTCCCCCAAGACTTGTGACATGCTATATTGAAATTATCTACATTTGTATGTTGGATAATATCAAAGGAGAGTTATATGGATAGAATTCCATAGTGGCATCGAGAGATAGTTGAGATTATTTATATATTTGAAAAGGAACAACCCATGATCTTTACAGACACGAAAATCCACCTTCTAATTCACCTACCATATGAGGTTGAATTAGCTAGGGTGATCTCGTCTTTCAATGTTCTTCTTAGAGAGGCAACTAAAAAAAAATGAAGGGGTTTGTTTAGTAAAGGGAGAAATCCAAGGGCTCTATGGCAGAGGGGTAAATAGAATATGATTTTATTTATTTATTTATTTATTTTTAATTTTTTTTAAGTACATCATGCAACTTGACGACACATCAAGGGCAATGGTTTGGGATGACGAATGGGATGAGGAAAAAAGGGAAGGGGAGTTACTTCAAACAAAGAGAAAAATGCATGCAATAAAGAGTAAGTCATTATCTTTTGTCAAATTTGCACATAAGAATTATTTACACTAAATTTGATAATATATATTTGATATCATACTATTCACTTTGAATACTTGTATACATCAATGGATTTATAGATTGAGGCCATCAATAAATTCATTCTTTACAACGTGGAGGAAACATAACCATGGTTAGTATGAAGAGAAAAGAAGGAAATGGGATAGTGATAGAAAATTTTTAGACAATTGAATTGTATAAGCATGCCTTATCCTAATCATTTAAATGAAAATTTCCAAAAATTTGTCCCAATAGTTGGGCGGTTGACCAGATGACAAAGAGATATGACATTTCTAGTCATTACCCTCGTGGAGAAGACTTTCATGCCTTAAACATAGGGATCGGGTGCAACAACTCTATAATAATCTCTCCAAGTATCACGTTCAATTTCTAATGTGAATTTGAATTGTAATATGTATTATATGCTTATTAATGTTTAGGTTATTAAACATATGACATTATCCTTTTGTTCACATTTTTATGAGTGCATTTGTTCCCATGTATGTGGAAATATGGACATCATTTTTGTACTAAGGATGTTGATGATGGACATATCACACAAGATTGCAGAGTGGAGGTTGAGTTCAATCAATCTAGTCATGCCAGCCATTGCGATAAAAAACTAATATAGTGGAAGCTAGGTTATACTGGAAAGATACAATAGATCATGTAAGTGGATTTCTCATCTTTTCAATTTGTTAATTTTAGTTGCGAGCGGTGGGATGCTTTTGACCAAATAAATGCAAATGAGGATCATGATCGTGAGCTAATATGTATTAACTCTAAAAAAATTATGTGGAAACTAAAGACCCTTGTGTTTTCCCAAAACATTGCAACCAATTGATTTTTTTCCCTAGATGTGTTGGATGGAGATTAGTGGTCCATACTAAGACATGACCGAAGGTCGAAAAAAAATAATTGAGAACAATAATATAATGTCATGTGAAGAATATTATCAGGTTGATGGTAATGAAGAGTGATATGTATATGTTTGTTTCAACATTTATATTGTGTATGTGCCATTTTATTATCAATATCTATAATTAGTCAATTCTTTTTTTTCTTTCTACGTTTTATAATGTTGGATATGAAAAGTTACAACTATTTACAACCATCATATTGAAAATAAAATAAGTAATATAAAACATAAGATGATATTTTGATATATTTTTATTGTTTATTATATTAATTTTATGTTTAACTTTTGAAATAATAAACATTAATCGATTTATCACAAAGTTATGGTGTATTCTTATAATATAGTACTAGTAAAGATTTATTTTAAATAAGTATAATACATCAATGAATAATTAGCCTCCCAAAAGCTCTTTTTAATCATTAGTAGGAATGAGCATGCAACATGCAAAGCTTATTGAATGGATCACCTAGATTAGATATTCATGAGCAATTATATATATATATATAATAATAAATATAGATATAGATATAGATATATATATAATGCACCCACCTTTGAATATCTTAATTGTTTATTCCCAACTTGATATGAAGAGAATGAATACAAAGTACACATATTTTTAATTGTATAAAGATAACATTGAAAAATATTTGTTGCGCGGAATGATGACACATCCCCTTAGGGTTTCACTACAATATTCTTCTAAGGCTGAAGTCGCCGTCACAATACAAATTTATTCTATCGATGTTCCCATCTCTAGACATGGATTCATTATGCCCTTCCAAGCCCACTATAGGGAGTATGCTTGAGGTTGGATCCTCGTGGAGGAGTTTCATTTGCAAATTCATTATGTGGCTTTCGTGCGTGATCGATATTGTCAAGTTGTCTCTACGACGTCCTCTGGTATTGTGGCCAAATCACGGTTTATTCAAGGCTCCTTCATAGCCACTAGGTTTTTCGTTGTACATCGTGTTGGAGGTCTTCCCAAGTTGTCTTAGATGAGGATAAAGCTATCTTCAGGTAACACAAATATAATATCTTTTTCCTATGGCTTATTCCCACTTTGTGGTTCAATTTCTTGTGTTTTTATTGTTTTGTTTACACATGTGACCACATGACCCCTACGGGTCTTTGGACAAGGTACCCCTACACCTTTTACACAACATCTAATTCTCACTCTGTCCAAACAAAGCCAAAAATAGAAACTCATTTTTAGATCTTTATAAGATATACAACCCACAATTATTTTGGCAAAAAATACTGACTTGACTTTATCCCTCAAAAATACCACTGAAGCGAAATGACGCGTTCCCAAAAGATCTCAATGCATGCAGTATGAAGGGAAGGCTCTCCATGACCACACATTTCTCAAAGAAAACTTCAATAATTTTAAATTCTAGACTATGTGGAGGTGCTTCGGATACCAAACCTACAAATGGTATAGCTATCTCATTCGAAGATTCAGTTAAAGGGAGGTTTTTTAGTTCAGTGAAACAAAACTCAGGCACTCCCAAGGTTACAGTTCAGGGGAAGGTTTTGACTGCTACATATTTGAATCATAACATTCTAGACCCATATATTATGGACCAAATGGAAGAAGCTCCATCCATGGAGGTCAATATCCCTCATGTATCCTCCTTGTTCACAACATTGGAATCTAAAGCCATTATATGCAGATTTAATGGCTTTTGACTAAAACTTGAAGCATTACATTAATGGGTGTTCTCTTCATGGACTCCTAATTGTGACCTTTACATTTTCTCTAAAGGATTTTTTGTAGTCTAATTTGACACTAAAAAGAAACTTGACTTTGTACTAAATGAAGGGATTTAGTTCTAAGGTAGAGTTGGACTATCAATAACTTTGTGGTTCCTTGGTTTTGATGTTATATCCATGGTGGTCACCACTATGTCGGTCTGGGTTAGACTCCTAAATCTTCCCCTTCCTTCTTGGCACCGCCGAGTCCTAGAAAATATTGGGAACAAATTGGGAAAATTCAAAAAAATGGACATGGAAAGGACAAAAAAAGGAATTTTCACCTTTTCTAGGATTTGTGTGGAGACAAATATTGGCAAAGTATTACTAGATCATATCACTTTGAAGCACAAGAATTTTTAGTGGTCACAAACTCTATATTATTAGAACATGACCTTCAAATGTCATGTGTGCTTCCAAACAGGTCACCTTCAGAACATTATGGAAAAGAAGATCCCAGAAAGGAAAAAGAAGAAACCAATGAACCTTCTCTTTAAGAAGACGAGGAGGAGGATAATAAAAGACATCTAGAACAAACTGAAGACAAAATGGAGGGGATGGTTGCAGTTCAGGATGGATCTACCACTCCACCATCAACGAGTCTAGAATTAGAAGAACATCAACCTTACTGAATGAGCACATTCCTCAGAGTGTTTAAATTCAAACAAATAACCCCCACATTTGGAGGAGGTTCGAGAAATAGTTTTGCTTCTAGTTGATCCATATCCAAATGCGTGGCAATAGGTGTAAATAAGGAAGGGAAAAAAAAAAATCAACTCCATTTGTCATCCATAATTTACTCTTTCATTGTGTTCTCCTTTTTCTTCTTGGCATATGCTCGATTGCTCATGGACATGTTTGCTCCAAATTTGCATATTTCTACTCACTATTGTAATGTAATGCTCTTTCGTGCCTTTTCAACATGCACATTGTGTGTTTACAAAATGTAATTTTAATTTCTATTAATAAAAGTTACGGGTTTTTTTTTTCGTGGAAAAGAAAGTACACATATTTAATACTTATCATTGTGATATTTTGTAAATGCTATTAAATAACTAAATTAGCTATAATGGACATAGCTGGGAATTTGTATCAATTCAAAGTTTTTCTGTGTACATATTTTTTATATTTGAAATGTCATATTATACCCACAACAATATCCCAAGTAATGATAGATTCTAGCTTACTATTTATAGCTTAATTTAATCACAAATTTCAAATATATAAGATACATATGAATTTAAAAGAACTTTGGAATTAATGTAGCAAGTGTCAAAACCAAACATATTATTTTATGTAGAAATTCCTTGTAGATTCAAATTGCTTATGTAATTTGCTAAACAAAAGACTTGAATCTACTCTACTCATCAGCAAAAACAATTAATCAATCAAGAAATCACAAAACATGAGACAAGATTCAATCACATATGCTCAACGATTTATCTAAGGGGGAAAATTACTGCTCAAAACCCATTCCTATATTTATATTGAATTATATAATAAAAATAGAGAAGATAATACAATGCTTGTTCAACCAGAACAATCTTTGCACAAGTACAATCTATCTCATTGCCTCACAAGCTGAATATGGCCAATACTTAGCCAATTATGCTGCTTGCCCAACTCTTATTTCCTTGCACTATTTCTCAAGGAATTATCCCCCTATTAATTAGCTAAATCCCCATCCTGAATTGCGCAATCCCTATTGGCCCTTCTTTGACTGCATGCAACACTTGTACAACTTAGAAAATTAAACAAATGATAGTACACTTCCCTTGAACTCCAATCTCAACTAGGTAACTCTAATTTCATGCATGCATGAGTCAATTATGGTTGATTTATCAATGAACTGGTTGAACACATGAAGTTGCACCCCACTGCTAGACTTCCTACTATTTTCTCCAATAGGTTGAACTAGTTTAACTGACACTAATTGAGTTTAACTGAATTAAACTATTACAACTCAAATTAAACTCAACCTAGGATCCTAAAATTTAAGAACTGTTGGCTTGAGGGGGCTTGGACCCAAGTTAAGTTAGCTGAGCTAACCAACAAAACCCTACACTACCCACCCTTTAGGCAACAACTCGCGTAGCGTACGTTGTAGTCTCACCTGAGGCAGTTTTGGGGGATGCTAGAACCAGGTTTATGCATCCAAAGGACTATGTGATGTGTTTCTATCAAACTTGTGCCTTTTTTCGACCTTCGTGAACCCTAATCCTTAAAACCCAAAAATAGTAGCAATTTTAATAGTTAGCAGGTCTATGCCCTTCGCCGATTACATTAAACATTCATAACATCATATAAATACACAGATCTAAGTCTTCGTGAATATACCAAGTACTTTTCCTGATTAATTGCATTCAACAAATCAAATATACAGTAGATTCAGAAAGAAGCAGTAATACACATATGTGTAGAAATTCTCCAAAACAAGCCTTTATTATGCTTAGATCTTCAATTAGATTATTTTCCAACCCTGACCACACAGCTGCAAGGGCCTACTCACTCAAGTGTAAACTTACCAAGGTCTCTATGCACACCTCTGCAGGAGCCTTCCGCTTCGCCCAAGTACAAAATAGACAAAATAGACTCAAAGTCTGCACTTCTATGCTCTTCCTTCAATATCTTCCTATGACTCTTCTATGAATCCTTTTTATATTATTCTTCATTACAATACCATGGTCCATGAACCATGGGCGGATCACAAAACAACTTGACTCTTAACAAACTAAGGGGCTTTGACCTTCTAAAATCCCCTTTGACTCCTATCGACCTGCGCTACTCGTGCTCCGCTCCTCAAAATGCAGACACTTTACAATAATCAACAAAACTTTACAAAATTTGACCCTAGGGGACCCCATCCGACCAGGCCCCCAACACAAAGTTGTGACTGTCCCAAGTCACTCTACTAGTGTTGCCTCAATCTTTGCTTGCAGACCGCTGAATTTGATCTTCAATGCTTGAAGATCAATTGTTCCCTGCGCGACAACCTGACGAACTTCTTCGACCAATTTCTTTGTGGTTGGACCTTCAACTGCAAGGCCCATGGTTCTTTGCATTTGTTGCAAAGCCCTCAACTTGCTCTGAATGGTCTATGACAATTGGCTTACCTCATCGGCCCAGGGCTACGTCCTTGAGGAGATAATGGAGGCCTTCTGACGCATCTCATTAATCTGGGTCTGGATGAACTTTCCCTCTTGCAGTCTATTGTACCTTTGCACATGTGCTAAGGTTCGCACTGTTTTCCTGATCTCACCAAACTGAAGCTATTTTTCATGGATGTCTGCTTCAATTTTCTGCAAGCATGGATCCTCCTACAGTGAGGTCCACATCTCCATCATCTGCTCAAACAGTTGGATGCAGTCCTTGACTGAAAATTCCAGAGTAGTCATATATTCTTTAATAGTAGCCTCGTGTTGCTCTTTGACTTCTGGAGGAGTGGTTGGTTGCATCTTAAGTTGAAACTCTGATATCTGCAGCTGCAACTCAAAGAAAAACTTTGCAATATCCTTCTTTGACTCCTTCACCGCAACAGCTAACTTCTTAATTTTCTCTGTTGAGGCTGCTTCTACTGGAATTTGGAGCTCAGGGAGCTTGTTGCATACTTGTGTAAGGGGAGTCTCTAGTGGTTGATTTTATTGTATTGCCTTGTTGCGGGCTTGTAAGGGTTATGCTTTCCCTTAAAAAATCTGTTGATTGTTAGTTTTGACTTCGTCAATAATAAAAAATGCTTGTTTCTCCCAAACGTGAATCTCATATGAAACTCCTTGATGCAACTCATGCAAACTCTGGATTGGTAGTTTTGCAAGGTTTATACTCAGGTTCTTCCAGAACTGTGCACGCCCCTAATCTTCGACTATCTCAAATTGGAGAGATCCCCCTGGTAGTGCTATTGGGTGAAGCCCGGATGTGATTTCCACTGCATTAACGCTTGACATGCTTCCTTGGATTACCCCTGTCTGGACCTGCAATTTATTTAAGCCATGTTATACCTTGTCCAATACCTGGTGGTATTGGTCCTCGATGTGTCCCTAGATAGTTTCAATAGCATTGCAGACAAGATCCCCTATCTCATCAAGGTCCCCCTTTGTGAGGACCAATGGTATATCACTCACAGACTTGTTAGACTTTTGCTTCTCGCGAGGTCCTATGGAACTTCGCTTCTACCTCTTCCTAACCCTAAAGGGGGATTCCAAGTCTGAACCCCCTTCCTCTTCACCTTCAGTCTCGACCTCAACATCGGTGCACTCTGTTAGCGCTTGGAATTCACCTAGGCTGAGATAGACAAACTCTCAAGGCTACATCAAACCATTTCACCTCGTAGCTAGCCCTACGAGGTATGAGAAGGCTCTCTCGGGTTAGATTCGTTAGATCTTTCAATATGATAAGCTGACCAATTAGGAATAAATATTTTAGGCTAGTAAATTGATAAAGGGGGTTGATTTAAAGATTTTTGGTTTTTTGGTGGCAATTGGAGGGAGTGCAATTCAGGGTGCGGGAATTGAGCACAGTTTTTGCAGGGGGATCTTTGGGGCAAGGTACGAGTGAGCGCTGATGCCTTAATCTGAGATGGATGATCAAGGATGATAGAGA
>APFE030941518.1:346165-390676 GCA_000404065.3 Pinus taeda
TTTTTGTGTTTTGGCCAACCGTCCTTTGAGCACCTTCGTTTTCGCCGGTATTTTTGACATTTCTTTAAAACCATGACACCTGTGCAAAAAGTGAAAGAGGTTTTTTGTCTTTGGCATGTTTTGGACAAAAACCTCTCTCAGGTTTCCAAAATTCATCTCTGACTACTCTGAAACATCATTTGAGTGAAACTTGCCCCGATGTGTGAAACAAGGAATTTGGTTGAAATGAAGCGAAATGAAGGGGATAGGGGCTTCTAAATTCTTGGGGAAATTTTTGGGAGTGGGGAGGGATGTTAGGAAGCAGGGGAAAGTGGAATCTCAGAGATTGAGTGAGGGGAAGGGGTCCAAAAGGGCAAATCACAGGCCAAACCTAGAAAATTGCCAGGTTGTAGCTAGAAACTAGGGTTTGTGCAAAAATGAGGATTTTGGGGAATCTGAGTGTTGGGAAGTGTATGATATGGTACTTTAAGGATAGGGGAAGGTGTATGAACATCAGGAAACAAGTTTTGCCATTGATTTGACCATCCAAGAGAAATTGGCTTCAAAACCCTAGGAGAGGGAAATGAACTTGCCAAGGCACAACTGAAGCATGAACAAGATGAAAATGACTCTTTGGAACTGACATGATGATGACAACCCTCTGAATGATGATAGACTCAGCTAAATGATGACATAGACCGCCATTTGGACAACGTTAGAAGGAGTGAAAGCAAACCCTAGACCTAATGCCTAGTGACCAAATTTTGCTTGAAAACTCTTTAAAATGACAAAATTTGACCTTGACACTTCAAAATCACTTTGTAAGAGCATATTTGATCACTGGAGGAAGGCTGTAAAGACTGACACTAACACACTCTATTTCAGGTTCTTCGAGGTCAATACTGACCTGCGAGGTTGCTGCAGTTTTCTCTTTAGCGACAACCTTTTCTTTCGGCACCTCCTTCTCTTTTGTAGAGGCCTGCTCCTGCTGCGCTACTTTTTCTTCCTACGTTGCCTTCTTTTCTACATTGCCTTTTCTTTCTGCACGGCCTTTTATTTTTGCGCGGCCTTTTCTTTTGTAGAAGCCTTCTGTGATTCTTTTTCTCTGTCGTTCTTGGCTGTTGTTGCCGCTGTTGTTTTTCCCATTTCGCCTTTTGAAACCTTACTTGTTCCCGTGCCTTCATCAAAGGGGGTGAGTCATTCGCTTGGCCATTTGCTGATGACTCCCATAATGTCTTCCTCTGCAATAAAATATGGCAACTTATGCCATGTTTGCGTGCCATGATTCTTTGCGCGTATAGACAGATTATGGAAACCTGCCTTGAAATCTGCAATATTATTATTGTTCTCATGTAAACTAGGTGACGAATGTGGTTGTTGGTTGATCACCATATTGAACAAGACCCAGAAGATCTTTGTTTCCATGAGGCGGTCAAGATCCTTCATCGCTCACAATGAGGCAAATTTCACAGCCTCGCACAAGTTTGGATCCCGATATGGGAACTGACTCTCCTGAGGCATTCTCCATGCCACCGGCACGATCAAAAAAAGTAACCATGCATAGTGGAAAGCCTTGCCATCCTCCCGGCTTCGCAAAAATCCTCCAGGAACTCAGGACAAAGATACTTGGCCCAATTGTATTAGACCCCTTTGCTACACTACGCAACTAGAGATACTACTGGTGTCGACACTCCATCGACACAAAACTTCCTCATTATTTTTCCAGCCAAAATTTGTGCAACAAACTACATAATGCCATCTAATATGAAGTTAATGGCGTAGCTGCATGACTTCTTCACCAACCCGAAGTCTCTCTTCATATGATCGAACAACTACTTCTCCTGTGATTTCCCCACAAAATCATATGTAGGGTTCTCACCCTGATAAGGCAACAAGGTAATTCAATGGATCAACATGTCGGCAATTAGAATGAGCCCTCCCAATCAGAGGCACCCATCATGAACAAGTGTCAGCAGTTGATGCACACAGATAGTATTAATGACACTTCAGCTAAATTGTGGCACCCACAACATGTTAAGCAATCTTGCATGCTCAATCTTGGCCACCCACTTCATTGGCTCAGGCCATGTAACAATTGACTCCTCATGGTAGACATTCTTCAAATATTTGCGGGGTTCCAATTGTGGGAACTTCGCCTGATCACCCAGGTCCCAGTCTTCCATCTTCAAAAACGGTACTCGGGTCAACAAATCACCCTCCAGTGGTACGTCCTCTAGCAACAATGGTGTGAAGACTTTGTATTTCGCCGAGTCTAAGTCCTTAATCACTTTGGTTGTGCATTTCCTAGGGGGTATATAAGGTGGTAGCCGAGTAATCAACACTGCGTCCTCTGGATCAATATCTTTTACCCCCATCTTCAATTCTTCCTCATCCAAGTCTAGAGGTTCCGTCAGTTGCTTGCTCCTATCCATCTGACCCTTTTATCAGACCTCCATTAGATTTTTGCGTGGAAATTTCCGCACCATCGCTTGCTGTGGTTTCTTTTTCTTCTTCTCTCGTGCCACAGACGTAGTGAATTTAGGCCTTGACAACCTAGGAGTTGTGGTAGGTATGGGTTGTGTTTCATTCATTCTCTTCCAGATATTTCCTTTTTCCACTTAAGTAAATTTGCCTCCACCCAAGTCCTTGCTGTGGAAACTTCTCTCCTATCTCTTTCCAATCCCCTCCAGATATGCAATCATCATCTTGGCGCAAATTAAAGCGCAAAATCTCAAAGCAATTTCCTTGGAAGTAAAGTGTTTGAATGTGGAGCATGATGTTGTATTTATAGCCCATATTGAATTCAAATCCATCCCTTCCCTCCAGATCTCCTTCATTAATGTGCAACAGATTTCCAAAAATACGCGCCTTAAATGCTCCCCCCCCCCGCTTTAACGAAAAAATAGCCATCCAATCATCTATAGTGTTGTCAACAATTACTTTTTGGCCAGGCTGTGCAAGACCCACCTTGCTAGCACAACTCCTTCGTTGCATCTCCACTCTGTGCCTTTCTTCTAATTGTCGCACAACCCCTTCGCTTCGCCAAACTGTCCTTATGGCAGTGTAATTTATAGTCCTGCACTTCCTTGCAACTGCCTGAAGTAATAAGATTATTATGCAGTCATACAGTCATTGTGCAGGGGTGGGATCACCCATGTACAACTTCAATCAGTTGCTATTGATTTTTCCTAGAAATAGCTCCCCGTTTAGCTTCATGAACTGAACTGCTCCTCCATCCATAATCTCCTTGACAATGTATGGTCCCAACCAATGCATCTGAAACTTTTTGGGAAACTTCGTAAACTTGCTATCATACATCAATATTAAATATCCACTTTTAAAGGTGCGTTGCATAATGTGGTGATCATGCCACACCTTTTCTCGAGCATTCTGCACCTGCTGATGAAACCCTGCCAAGAAGCGATCTTCTTCTAAATCAACTCTCTGTGTGAGGCGTTCCTCCATGATATCTCAATCGGCCATCTCTGTGACTGCAACAATCCTCAAACTGGGCATAATATACTCCATTATCATCACTGCCTCTTTTCCATAAACCAACCTAAATGGTGTTTGTCCAGTCAACTTCTTACAGGTAGTTCTATAAGCCCAAAGAACAACTGATGTGCGCACATCCCAATCATTCCTATTTTCATTATAGATCATTGTCAAAGAATTCTCTAGGATTTTATTAAAGGCTTCAGATGTGCCATTTGATTGAGGATGATACTGTGTGCTTTTCTGATGATACATCTGGAATTCTTCAAGCAAAGCAGCAATTGTTTCATTTAGGAAATGTGAAGTCCTATCGCTCATCAAAATCTTAGGACAACCAAACCTAGACAAAATGTATTCAAATATAAACTTCGCAGTTGTAGCCGAGCTGCAATACTTTATGGGCTACACCTTAGCCCACCTGGTCAATTATTCAGTCGTTGTGATGATGTATCGTGCTCATGTCTTCTTTCTTGGTGGCTGAATAGGTCCCACAAAATCTATTTCCCATTTATCGAATGCCTGTAGCGAAACTTGCGGGTTTAGAGGAAAATCATCCTTTCACGACGACCTCCCAGTCCTTTGACAAAGATCACACACCCTACAATATTCCTTGGAATCCTTATGCACAGTTGGCCACCATAGCCCAACTCGTAGGATCTTCTGCGCAGTCTCTCTTCCCACATAATGTCCTCAAACAACTCCTTTATGTGCTTCAACAAGGATACTTTGTCGTTCATAATCCGGTACATACCTGTGAAAAACTTCATCTGATTCCATTTTATACAAATTCCTTGCAATGACTGAGAAATCCACAACTCTGACCACCAATTCTTTCTTCTGTTACGTTGTATACCCTTCGGGAGTTGTAACTATAGACATGAATTGAATTATATCTACAATGCACACTACAAAGAGTTGTGCATCAGACAATCCTTCATCAAGACTTGTAGGCTCATCACCATTCTTAATCCGTGAAAGGTGATTTGGTCCAGTATTTAATCTCCCTGCCTTCACAACTACTTCAAAGTCGTACTCTTGAAATAACAGTAACCACCTACAGATTCCCCCCCCCAACATAGGCTTGTTGACCAGGTATTTCAACGTGGAATGGTTTGTGTATATTTTGAAGTGTGCACCCAACAAATAATGCTTGAACTTTTGGAGCGCATATACCTTCGTCAACCCTTCACGCTCCATGGTTGAATAATTATTCTCTGCCTTAGACAACTTTCTTCTTACAAATGCAATCAGATGGTCAATATCTCCTACGCCTTGTTGGGATAACACTACTCCTAAGGCTATGGATGACGCATCTACATGTACATGGAATTCCTTCTTCCAATCAAGGAATACTAGAATATGTGTTGTAACCATTTTTTCCTTCAACACATCTAAGATTTTCTAGCAATCATCATCCTAACAAAACGTTGCATCCTTTTTCAATAATTTTTCCATGGGCGTAGTGATCTTCACATATGCCTTGATGAACTTCCTATAGTATCTTGTATGGCCAAATGTTACGCGCAACTGTTTTACGTTCCTCAAAGGCTCCAAATTGATAATCACTGCAATTTTAGCGAGGTCTGCCATCAACCCTTGCTTACAAACAATGTGGCCCAAAAGTATCCCATAAGCTACACAAAATATGCACTTCTTCAGATTAAGGGATATTTGATACTTCCTACAAGTATCCAAAATTAGGCGAAGACTCACAACATCTTTTTCACTAACCAAAACACCATCCAATCTATTGAAAATTATCAACAAGAAATTGCTAAAAATAGCACTGCTAAAAATAGCAGTTTGGGCATCAGTGCTGGATTGGGCAACAGGGAATGACAAATGGAAGTGCTAAAAATAGAAGTTCTATTTTTAGCAGTGGAGTGTGGATTCCTATTTTAGTCAGTGCCTGGACTAGAAATAGGAAGTAAAATTCGAATTTGATATTAACAACAGTTTGTAAATTAATTAATTAATTCATCTTGAGTTAATTAGTTAAGGAAAAGCAAACTTGAAGTTTATGTGGGGACATGCAACAATTTCTCCATTAATTGAGGAATTTAACCTTTAGTTAAAGAGATAAGGATGAGTTCTAATATTGAGTTGTAATTAGTTGGCTCAGTTAACTGAGTCCAGTCCAGTTAGATTAATTTAACAAGTTGTTAAATTAATGAGAGTTCAGTTAGTTAATGCTTGCATGCATGTAACTATTGTATTTCAGATAACTGAATATTCTCTCATAAATAACTCATGCATGTCAGTTCAGAAAGACCTAGTTGAGATCAAAGGGGGGACATTGTACTATTAGTTGGATGGATTTTTCCTATAAAGGAAGATCATCCAAGCAGAAGGATCAAGGTTCCTTGAGGATTATGCAATTTTACAGGGTGTGAGATTAGTGTTACACTTGGTAATAGGAGTACCACCCAGGAAAAACTGCGCAAGGAAATATGAGGCTTGGAGGGCAGAGGAGAAGGCTTAGGAGAAGTCTTGATTTCTTGTGAGCATCCAGGAGGATTGCACTGAGAGCTGGCTAGCTGTGAGAGCTAAGGCTTTGTGTAATCCTGATGTATTTCCACCTTCATTTGTGAGGATTGTACTGAGAGCTGGCTAGTTGTGTGAGAGCTAAGGCTTTGTATAAATCTTATGTATGATAATACAGAGTTGGGGTTTTAGGCTGAGGCTTTCCCCGGGTAAATTCTTTTGTGTTATGTGTGATTGATTTCTCCATATTAGTTATATGTGTTCTTATTGATGTTGCTCATGTTGATTAGCTTCCAAAAAGTTTATGGTAGATGTAGATATAGTATTATGCTTTAGTACATTGCATATATCAGTTTGATCTGCAGGTGAAATTTCTACATGATATCAGTGAGCTAGCTGATTTCTAGAGAAAATTATACACAATCATCAAAGTAAACCTCCAAAAATTTATGAATAAATTCTTTAAATGTTGCGACTACCACTCTAGAAAAGATCGTAGGGGCATTCTTAAGTCCAAAGGGCATAACTATATACTGAAAACAACCCCACTCTGTAGCGAAGGTAGTCTCACTTCAATCTTCTAGAGCGATCTTGATCTGGTGATACCCTGAGCACCCATCTATAAACAAGTAGGCTTCTTGACCACCAACATTCTCCAATACTTCATCTATGAATGGCGTAGGGAGTGGATCATGTACACAAGCATCATTCAACTTCCTTAAATCTAAGCAGTTTCAGATTTCATCCTTTGTGTTATTCTCCTGAACTACCATAGGACTAACCTAGTCTGATTCTTCTGCAAGCTCAATAATCCTTGCTGCAAGCATCTTATCTAGTTCTTCACTCACTTTTTTTTTGTACTTAGGATTCAACCGGTATGGGTGTTTCTTTACCATCTTCACAGCTGACTTCATATTGATCTTCATAACACCTAGATCACCTACTATCCCCTTCAGATCAGTGAGCTTTGTTGGAAACAAGTTGTGATATCCTCATAATAACTCTACGACTTTGTCAATTATGTCCTCATCCTAGTAATCACCTATATTTGCGAACTTCAGCTGCGCTTCCGACCCAATTTTCACTTGCTTGGTTTTCAATGGTTTTGAGATGTCAGTAACTTCTACCTTAGGCCCAACGACTTCACGTTGTCCTTTTGAGTGAAGGATACTGATATTCCTGGGATCATCCTCACCTTCTTCTATGGTCACACTGTAGCATTGCAGAGAATGACGCAACTGCGTACTCCAGTCTGGTTGTTCCCACACAAGAGACTCTACAGGCGTTCTGAATATCGCAGCCTTGATTTCCCATAATGCTTTATCAATACATTCGAATCCATCCTCAAAATTGAATGTCAATAGAGAGCTTTCCTTCAAAACATCCCATTCTGCAATTCCGTGTCGTAACTCTGTTTCTAAATACCAGTTCATTGGAATAATATCTGAAGTGTGGAAAAATATATGTACCCATTCAGGCTACAGCTCCTCTCCCCATGCTTTCAGCCAATGAGCCAGATGCTCGTGCAGATCATCCTTCCCTGCATATTTTTCAGTAATGCGGGTTTGGCATATCCAAACCGCAGCTTCATCATCCTACGGTATTCCTTCTAGTCTACAAAATTGTTTTTATGTGTACCCCACCATCTGGAAAGCGTAGGCACGAGGTCTAATGCCTCGAACTGATGCTCCTCCGGTACATCCCTTCCAAATTTATTAAGAAACAAATTTACATATTATGAGCCATCATAGTATGGTAAATTGTGTACCTCAATAGATATACAACGGAGTGATTTAGTAAGCCTATTGCATTGCAACGTTGACATTTCATGCAATCTATTTTGCCAATGCTTGAGCTCCTTATCTAAGTCTGAGTTGCAGGAGTTGTACTTTTCCCAAGTAATTCTCCCATCCGCCATAAGGTTGATCCAGTCCTCATCCCGCACAATAAGCTTATAGATATGCTCAATATCCTCCTCCTCATAGTAATCCCGAATTGGTTGAGTATACTACACACCCTCAGTCAGATCCAATGGAACAATGACTCTTAATTCCTTCTTCTCAAATTTCATGTTGCACTTCTTTAGGTTGATGACCACATTCATATCAAATGCCCAAACAATTCCAAGTAGCGTCCGGTAGGGATTACTATCATCCACTATTTCAATTACCTCAAAATTAGTTATAGGGCGCGCCCCTTCAATGTCTACAGTTACTCCGTGTAAGTGCCCCACAGGAATAATCTTCTATTGGTTCACCATTCATAGCTAAATTGGGGACCACTGTAGCGTCGAATTTCCCATTCTTTCCCAAGTCTATTTAGGCAAAACATTTGCATCGGATCCCAGATCAAGGATCACCTGGTCCATTTCAAATTCCTCGATTTGTGCAGTCAATCTCATCTCTCGACCAGTCCTTTTCTTACCTTTGTCTACTTTATGCACTGTGTGTTGTTCAGGAAGTGGCTTACCCTTTCCAGTGCAATTGTCTATCAACTCTTGCAGTCACCCTACTACTTCCTAGTCCCTTAGGAGCTTCATTCAGATCTGTAAGAAGGATGTCAACGCTGAAGGATCCATTTCCTACGCACCAATGACCTCTTCAGGCTTCTGCGTTCGTGCATTCTGAGTCTTTGATGTGGAAGCTCCTGAATCCACAAAGCTCTTTCTCGCCTCCATAAAATTTTCCTTTTCCTTATGTAACTCAAATCCAACATCTTTGTCAGTAGCCTTGTGCACCCATACATTTTCTTCTGGTTGTTTTCCTACGACTTTATCTTCCTCAGTAGCTATACCACTTCGCGTAACTATATTAACACTGGGCCCATCTTCGCGTGGTTCTGATCTCATCATATGGATGTTCTGAGTGGGTTGTTGGTTCTTCTTCTCTTGCATATTTGTGATGAAAAAATGACAAGATTCTATAACATGGTCAAACTGTCAGCAATATTGACAAGAGGGTGTGTCGATTTTTGTCAATCTCGCCCAAAGTGGCCTGGTTCCCCACATTTTTAACAAATAATCGGTCTGCGACCTCTTCTATCTCCTCCCCCTCATCCTCTTCCTTGTCCCTGGAATCCTCTGCGCGTTATAGGTGTGCCTTGATCCTGATGAGGACGTGTCTCATCGAGTACTCTATATGTCGGTGTTTTGTCCATCATTAACTCATAGCTTCGGCAATTGCACTCATCATGGCCTACATACTTACAAAAATTGCAGAACAGTCATTGGGGAGTCTGTACAAGCTTCTGCAACAAATGGAAATTGTCTGTTGAATGTTTTCCTATTATTTGACAGATAGCGCACCATGGAACCACACTAGTTCTTGATCCAGCATATTTTCCTGCTTCAGGGGGACAGGACCTCCTCGAACTAGATAGTTCTGATACACCGGGTAACGATCCTTGTTGTGACCTTTGCAATTTAAGAACCATATTTCGACACGGGTCTCATTTTGGACCTCTTTCCCCTTTTTGAGATCCTGCAACTTCATATGCAGGCTATCCAACTGTAAATGAATATGTTGTACTCCCAAATTTGTATCCTGAATAGGAAAAGCCTGTAACTTCATAGAAATTTCCAATGCTTTGGCCTGCGATCCAACCTTCTACTATGAAAATGGTAATCTCAAATGAGGTAATAGTGAAGCAATATACCAATCCTTATGTTTCTTTTCAAAGATATGTAGATTACCCTGTTGTAGCATACATTTCAACCTTTGATCAAAATCCCATGCAGATTCATTCACCTTCTGCTTAATTTCTTTGACCCCAATCATAGACTGGGCTTGAGACTTTGGCTTCTTGAATTCACTATTCAACACATCTTTTGTGTCCTTTAATGATGCAACTGGATGAGTCATGTTATACTTGATATACCAACTTAGTGCCCTGTCTTGCAATGTTGTGACCAGATGCGCTTTCTTCAGGTCATCATTTGTTGTCTGTCAATGTGACTTCCACACAACATCTGCTACAAACCAGAATTGTTCGTGATATTCAGTCCCCAAACCCTTGAATATAGGCATCTTCATAGTGTTCGCCATACTGAATAGTGGAGGTGGAGGTAGAGGTGTAGGTGTAGGTGTGTGAGGTGGAGGTGATCATGGAGGTGGAGGTAGAGGTGTAGGTGTAGGTGTGTGATGTGGAGGTGATCATGGAGGTGGAGTGGATGAATGTGGTATTCCTACTATACCCTGATCTATTGCTTGCGACACACCTTGAGGTGTCTTTAGGCTATTACTTTCTTCGTTGCTATCAAATGCTTCCAACAAAGGACTGTACTCAGCACTTGAGTCTATATCTCCTCTGAATGGTCTCCCGCTTCGCGTAGCTCCCGTCGAGTCTCATCTAAACATCAATTTAATGGCATAACCCGTTTCTCACACAATAGCATTTTAATCCATGTTTTTAGAGACTTCAGATACTTACCTCTTGGTCCTTTGAAGAACCAACATTCAACTTTGTTATAACTGACATACGTGTTAATCGCGAACTCAGTAACAAATCCACTCGAAATAATATCGATCTAATAATTGACAGTCTTCACGGCCTTGTTTTCTGATCCTTCCAGGTGCTTCACTAACTCTGAAGTCCACACAATAGGATTATCCAACTTCCAAGTACCTTGACCATCTTCCAATTTAGCCAACCATTCATATAATTCACACGAAAAAGAGGAGAAGAAAATTTCATGTTCTTATATATACATGTATCTCTGCAACCACTCTTCTTTTGACAGGTGCAAATTCTTATTTTCTTGAGCTGTAAACTCGTGCAGCTTCCAATGTATCCACTTTTAAATCTCTTTCTTAGTCGGTATCCACTTATGCCACATCACACATTCCTCAGATAGATCCTGGTACCGACAATGAAACCATTTGTTGGCTTAAGGGGGTTTGGACCCAGGTTCAGAGTTAGTTGTGCTAACCAAAAAACCCTACACTATCGACCATTTCAACAACAACCCGCCTAGCGCAGGCTGCAGTCTCACTTGAGGTAGTATTGGGGGAAGCTAGAACTAGGTTTCTACATCCAAAGGACTATGTTATGTGTTTCTGTAAAACTTAGGGATTTTCTCGACCTTCGCGAACCCTAACCCTTAAAATCCGAAAATAACAACAATTTTAACACTTAGCAGGTTTATGCCCTTCACTGATTACGCTAAACATTCATAACATCATATAAATACATAGATATAAGTCTTAGCAAATATATTAAGTACTTTTCCTGATTAATTTCATTCAACATATCAAACATACAGTAAATTCAAAAAGAAGCAGTAATACACAGATGCACAAAAATTCTCCAAAACAAGCCTTTATTATGCTTAGATATTCAATTACAGTCGTTTCCAACCCTGCGCACACAGCTGCAAGGGCCAGTGCACTTAGTTGCGGACTTACCAAGGTCTCGGTGCACACAACTTTAGGAGCCTTCCCATTTGCCCAAGTATAGAATAGACAAAACAGACTCAAAGTCTGTACTTCTATGCTCTTCCTTCGATATCTTCCTATGATTCTTCTATGACTCCTTTTTATATGATTCTTCATTACAATACCATGGTTCCCGAACCATGGGCGGGTCACAGAACAACTTGACTCTTAACAAACTAAGGAGCTTTGACCTTCTAAAAGCCCCTTTAGGTCCTATTGACCTACACTACTCATGCTCCACTCCTCAAAATGTGGAGACCTTACAATGATTAACAAAAGTTTACAAAATTTGGCACTAGGGGACCTCATCCCAACAAGAACCACTCTACATGACTCAAGTTAGTACCTCAATACTAATTAAATGAGCCAAATAAGTGAAATTAACTTAGTTAACTCATTCTTGTTGTCCTGTGATGTGGAATTACAATATTATCCTAATTTAATTCGAGGAAAAATTAAATCGGGATTTTCTTATTGCAATTTTCAACACTCCCTCTCAACTAGAAAGGGGACTAGAAAGGGATTATCTGCTTCCCCAATCTTGCCTCTATGGAACTCGAATTTACATTTTGGAAATGCCTTTGTCAAAATATCTACATCCTATTGCTATGTAGGAATGTGCTCCAACAACATGATTCTCCTTTGCACACAATATTGTAGATGGTGATACCATATTTCTATATGCTTGGATTGATCATGAAAAACAGGATTCCTAGAGAGTTCGATACAAATATGATTGTCACAGTAAATCATAGTAGGACCCATCATCTGACCAAATAACCCAACAAGATTCTTCCTAATCTAGATAGCTTCATAAGCTGCTGACTAGCAACCATGTACTTTGCTTCTACTGAACTGAGTGCAACTAATCTCTACTTCTTGTTGTACCAAGAAACTGTTGTTGACCCAATACTGAAGATGCCTCCTGATGTTTTCTTCCTGTCTAATGGACTACCAATCCAATCTGCATCTCTGAAGCATTGCAGCTTCACTCCCTCTATCCGCCTGTACCGAAGACCAAACTGAGTGGTGCCTCTGAGGTATCTCAACACATGTTTGGTTGCCTTCCAATATAGTTTGGTTGGATTAGCTATTGCTTAACTAAGTTGGTTAATTTCACAACACATGTCTGGTTGTGTGTTCACCAAATACATAAGTGAACCAACAAAATGCTCGTAAATAGTAGCGTCCACTATTTCACCCGAAGTAACATCTTCCTTCCTCCAATTCCCTACTAGGGGAGTTTCCATGGGTTTATTTCTCTCCATGTGAAACTTCTTTAGTATCTAATTGGAATACTTTCCCTGAGAGAAACAATTCCCAATCTCCTTGTCATACTTCTATACCGAGGAAGTATTGCATGAGCCCTAGGTCCTTCATTTTGAATTCTCTTACAAGATACTCTTTTCAAGATTTGACCAAAGTCTCATCACCTGTTAGAATTAAATCATCGACATATAATATCATAATAAATAATTTACCTTGAACCACAATATGGTAAAGGTTTGCATCTGTTTCGCTTTTGGTGAAGCCTAACATGGTGAAATAGTCGTCGATCCTGGTGTACCAAGCACGAGGTGCTTGTTTCAATACATACAGTGCTTGCTTGAGTCTACACACATGCGACTCTATATAGATCTCAAATCCTTCAGGCTGCTCAATGGACACCTCCTCCTCAATGACTCCATTAAGGAATGTTGTCTTCACATCCATCTGATGTGTCTTCCATCCCATCTTCGTTGCAAGTGCTATAATTGATCTGATAGAAGAGTACCTTGCTACTGGAGCAAAGTTCTCCTCGGAATCAATTCCCTCCACCTGAGAGAACCCCTTGGCCACAAATATGGCCTTGTGTTTCTCGATGCTTCCATCTACTACTTGCTTCACCTTGTAGATCCACCTAGAACCTACCACTGACTTATTCTCTAGTCTTGGGACAACTTCCCAAACACTATTTTTGACTATGGAATCATATTCCTATATCATGGCATCACCCCATACTGGCTGCTGCACTGCTTTCTCAAACGAGGATGGTTCTTTCTCAACTAGGTCACTCATCAGAGCCATGTACCCAGTGTACCGATCTAGTGACCTCTTTTTCCTGCATTGTGATGTGGGTGCTCCCACATTATTTCTAGCATCATGCAATAATTTATCAGCTTCCCTGGTGTGCTCCTTCCATCTCTGGATGTATTTGCATGAGTGGGTGCTTCCACTCTCTTCTCCTCTGCATGTGGCTGCTCCACATCATCATGAGGTTCTTCCTTTGGAGCCAAAATCTCCTCATCTGCATGCAACTGAAGCTCCCTATGAAGGAAAGATATCATGGTCTTCCCTTCATCGAACTTCACATCTCTATGAATAATTTTCATCCTATGAGATGGCAGGTACTCTCGATAGTTGTGAGGTGTATCAGTGTACCCCACAAATATGCCCAACTCGGTTGTTGGCTCTAGGTTTTTCCTTGCATACTTGGTAACATGACAGTAAAATAATGAACCAAAGATCCTAAAGTGTAACACATCTGGTTTATTCCCTAAAAACACTTCTTCTAATGTACTCATCTTGAGAATTTGATGAGGTCTCCTGTTCTACACATATATCGTTGTGTTGCATGCTTCAACCCACAAGTGAAATGGTAGGCCTTGATCTTGCAACATCGACTGTGCAACTCCCACAATAATTTTTTTCTTCCTCTTAGCCACCCCATTATGTTGTGGGTTATGGGGGTCTATTAAATCCCATCGAATGCCTTCTGATGAATAGAAGTTATTGAAGTCATTCGACACATATTCACCACCAGTATTGCTCTTGATAGCCTTCACTTTCCTACCAATGTCTTTCTCAACAAGTGCTTTAAATTTGAAAAAGTTGGAGAATGTTTGGTCTTTCTTCTGCATGAAGAAAATCCACCACTTATGTGATAAATCATCTACAAATAACACATAATACTTGCGCTTGGTCGTGGAGGTTGTCGAGAAAGATCCACACACATTTAAGTGAACTCTTTCAAGGACTACTTGCTCTCTAGTACCCTTATCATCAAAGGCGGACTTGCTGTACTTCCCCAGTGTATACCCTTTGCATGTATTTGGATGCTCTAGTTTACCCTTCGGAAATCCTGTAGAAATCTACTACATGATCTTCAAAGCTCCATGGTGCAAATGGCCAAGTCTCCTATGCCATAATTCACTAATGTCTCGGCTTTACACCTTCTATGCTTTCATGCTCAAGGAAACACAATCTTCTACATCCAATTTGTAGAGGTTCTTCACTCGAAGTCCAATCCACTTCACTTGTCCTATGGTGACATGTCTAAGGAAAGCCTTTCATTTTCTAAATATCACATCATATCCATGGTTTTCCAACATAGAAAATGAAACTAAATTCTTCTTCAAACCCAGAACATACATGACATCTATTAATGTGAGAGGAGAACCAGACTCCCTCTTAAAAATAACTATACTGATATCGGTTGCGCTATACCTTCCATCATCTCCCATCTTGATGTGCATCTGGAGGCCCTTCTCCTCCAAGTCACTGAAAATTTCTTTGTGTCCTGTCATATGGAACGAGGCTCCACTATCCAGATACTACACACTACCAATCATTGATGTCACCATACATGTAATGAGTGTGAAATCAAACTCGAATTGTGAAGCTAGAGATTCACCTTCCACTCCTCTCGAGTGCTTCTTGCCAACCTTCTTGTGCAAAAACTTTGTGGCATAGTGTCCCAGATCATGATAGTGAAAACATTTAATCTTTGACAAGTATTTATTCTTGCCTGCTTGACCCGAATCTCCTTTGGATTGGTATTTTTTCCCTTCCCCTCTCTTTTCCTTTCCAGCCAAGGCTCACTTCTCCTTATCATCATGGTTGGATGAGGTTCCATCTCTTGTGTTCCTCCTTATCTCTTCTTGTACCAAGTCAGACCACATTTTCTCTCAATTTGGTAGCTTCTCCCTTCCATTTATCGAATCCTGGTAGTTTTTCCAACTCTTGGGAAGGCCTAGAAGTGATAGGCTTACCAAATCATCTTCAACAATTGTAAAACCAACACTCACAATTTCATCCCAATATTGGGTGAACCTGCTCAAATACTTTGGTATTGTTTCACTGTTCTCCATCTTGATCTTCCGAAGCTTCTCCTTCAATGCCATCTTCTTGTGGTCACTGTTGTTCTGAAACAAGTCTATCAAGGCTTGCCACATTGCATATGGGGTATCCTTCTCATGCAGATTCAAGAAAGTATGATCTCAAAATCCTTCTAGTATGATCCTCCTCACCTTTGCCACACATTTCTTCCACTCCACCAGATCTTGAGCATCAGTTCTTGGAGGCTTAGGAATATCATTTTATATGAATTCCTTTAGAATGTTATCTTCTAACACTGCCTCCATCCTTTCCTTCCAAGAAATATAATTCGAGCTACCCTCAAGGGCATACTCGAGTCTCAATCCATAGAATGACATCCAGCTAGCTCTAAAGAGTGATCTTGCAAATTCGATTTACCTGCAAAGACAAACTCAAACTCTTCTCTTCTATTGTGATTCCTATTTATTCAAATTGCTTATGTAATTTGCTAAAACAAAATACTTGAATCTACTCTACTCATCAACGAAAACAATTAATCGATCGAGAAATCACAAAACATGAGACAAGATTCAATCACATATGCTAAGAGATTTATCTAAGGGGAAAGCTTGTTGCCCAAAATCCCTTCCTATATGTATATTGTGTTAGACCATAAAAATAGAGAAGAATATACAATGCTTATTCAACTTCAACAATCTCTACATAAGTACAGTCTATCTCACTCCCTCATAAGTTGAATCTAGCCAATTTTTCTGCCTTCCAATCTCCTATTTCCTTATGTTATTTATCAAGGAATTAGCCCCCTATTAATTAGGGAAATCCCCATCGAGATTTGTGCAATCCTTATAGGCCCTTCTCTGACTGCATGCACCACCTGTACAACTTAGAAAATTATGCAACTGATAGTACACTTCCCTTGAACTCCAATCTCAACAGGGTAACTCAAATTTCATGCATGCATGAGTTAATTATGGTTAATTTCTTAGTTAACTGGTTGAACACATGAAGTTGCACCCCACTGCTAGACCTCCTACTAGTTCCTCCAATAGTTGGAACTAGTTTAATTGACATTAAGTCAATTTAACTAAATTGAACTATTACAACTAAAATTAGAACCACTCTACATGACTCAAGTTAGGCCCTCAACTTGAATTAATGAGCCAACTAAGTGAAATTAACTTAACTCATTCTAGTTGTTTTGTGACATAGAATTACAATTTTCTCCTAATTTAACTCAAGGGAAAATTAAATCAGTATTTTCTTGCTGCCATTTTCAACATTTTAGGTTATATTTCTTTAGGTAGATACCAAGGATCCAACACATCTTAATGTATACATAACATTCAAATAAAGCTAATATATACAAAATCAAAACATAAATCCTTCACAAATATGTGCCATTTATTAAATCAAACCATGAAATCATTGAATGAATCATTTAATCAATTATATACTCATGTTTAATCAACATATTGTAATTTGTTATACAATAGACAACAAATCAAAAGCCACGGCCTTAGGAATAACACAAAGCAAAATACTTAGTCTTAGAAATAGAATAAAATTATTTGTATTTGAAATATAATAATATTATTTTCTTTTGTCCCACCCTTGAGCCCGTAAGCCCCCTCTCTTCCTGTTGTCACTACTACAACACCCTCCATAATTTTGGCCTACACCAAATTTCGGAGCCTACTTTGGCCTTGCACATTGTCATCACAAACGTTAAGACTTATCACATGTGTCTTGTCTAAGTGTTTTGGTCTCATTTGCAAGAAAATCAAAATGTCGTATTTTTGCATGTTAAGTGTCACATGATGTACATAAGCTTGTTTTGGTGGTTTCAAGGGGTTATCTTTGTGTAAATGAGTTGACCTTACCATGTAAACATTTGTCGCACTCATTTCCAAATTTTTAAGCATTATTGCACAAGTGTCGTCACAGTCGTAGCAAAGGGTATCTTTGGTGTCGCACTTGTCGTAAGTCATCACAAAGTTGTCACACTAAGGGAAGTATGATGTTCATGTGCCCTGGAAAATCTATGTTGTATCGTCAAGTGTTCTAAGTGTTTGATCACCGTCAAGTCTTATCACTGTTTACATCAAATTCATCGATCCCACACTTATCTAAATTTGAAAAACTTTTTTACCAAACAACTTAGCCTCATCCGACCCTCCTGAACTATGCATTGCCTAGTTTTAGCCCTCAAGCTGCAAACCTTCCTCTTGACACTGCACAATGCGAAGTTCCTACCTCCCAGGAGTGTGCACTGCACAGTCTTAATGCTCAAGCCCGACCCTTGAGCTCCAAAACTGTGTAATTCAACCCTCCACCCAGGCCTGAACTACGCATTGTGGAGACTTAGACCTCAAGCCCAGTGCTTGAGCTCTTGAACTATGCAATTTCATAGTCACTTAGCCTCCTTTCCCTCCTTCACTACACAATGGGAAACTGCAACCATCAAGCCCTCAGTCTAACACCTTGAGCTCCCCAATTGCACAATCATTATGCTCAATCTATCCTGAACTGCACATCACGTAGTCTTAAGGCTTAAGCCTCACCCCTGATTCTATGAGTTGTGCAATTTCATATTCACTGAGCCTCTCCCTCATCTTGCCACTTGTTTCCAGATCAGACAGTGGATCATAATGCAACATCTTAGACTAGGGGTTTATTGATTGATGTCATCTTATCATGAGTGAATTACAGATGTATATACTCTATAATACCATGACATGATGATGAAGAAGGATCTACAGGTAGGGAACATGCTAGAAGACACCTTTGTAGTTGAATATGCAAGTTAATCAATCAAGAGAAAGCAAAGGGACACCAGTTTGTGACCGCGGCTTAAGACGTGATATCACTGAAGACTCCTTACCTCTAAGCCATATGGAGGTGGATAGAAGAGCATTCTCAAGAAGGCAGGTAGCAAGAAGCAACAAGAATGGCTTGACATTTCCACGTCATCATGCAGTCCATGTTATGTCATGAGTCATCATATGCCACATCATTTTGTGGATTATGTAAAATTCCTATTCAAAATGTATTGTAAAGTGGAATTCCAAAGAACATGTACAACATATGAAGAGTCATGTAAAGTCGAAAAGTCATAGGAATTCAAACAATCATGAGGGTAGTCAAAGAGTCACAAGTGAGGTGAAGCATCACCCCATTGGTTATATATACACCCTCATTTTATGAGCAAAGTACTTTTCACCTTGGCTCCTCTCGCAAGGCATCAGAGAGACAAGCTAGTTCTTTTTGGGAGCAAGTAGTGGCTCCAACGCTCCACTATTGGATCTAGTGGTGTTTATTGTATACATGTGTCTGTGAAATTTTACTTAATATATGAAGCCTGGTGTCCAACACATTCTTCATGCATGGATTATGAATATTTGTAAGACTGTTCTGTGAATGTTTATGATTCATGTTGGTTTTCACCTGTACTTAAGTAGTTGAATTGTTTCGATTATTTTAGTGTTTATCATATTGAGAATGTGTTGTAATGGTTTCAATGACTGTCACACCTTTGTGGATTATTCCGCTGGATGTTAGGTGGATCTATCATGTTCATGTGTGTCTCTAATAGGGTGGTAACATTACCTCTCTCTTAGAGGCTCACTTTTATTTCTCTTAGCAATAGAAGAACCTTGACATACCTACATTTGAACACTCTCTAGGTAAACTTACTTTCTTTTCAAAGGCACATATGCACTCCTCTCTCTTGCCCATAGTTAGAGCCAAGGGAAACCTTTAAGAAAACAATAACCGTGTTATGCAACCAACTCACAAATAGATAGATCAACGACTTAAAAATTATCCTCTTCGAGGGGGAAACCTCCTTTACATTACATAGATGAACAATTCTTGGATGATACAAATGGAAAGACCTCCTTTGTATATATAGGAGTCTAAGGGGTCACAATATAATCAGAGCCTACATAACAATAATAATATAAGGGAACAACAATAACAATATGGGGGCTACATGGGCACATGATAATAATAAGGGGACTACACTAACAATAGCAATAAGGGGGCTACACTAGTATTATAGGGAGCTAACATGCCCCTCTCCTTCAAAAAAGTGTTGTCCTTAATGCTTGAGTAGTTCTGGATTCTTCCGTATAAAATTATCATCCTTCCATGTGGAATCTTCAATGGGTAAGTTCTTCCACTTAATGAGATAATATGAAATTGATCGACTTTGTAATTGTCGGGTTCTTGTTTCCTTGACTGCTTTAGGCTCAAATATGATTTTTCCTTCTTCGTCAAGTTATGGAAATGTTGTTTGAACTAGAAGCTTGTCACCGATAACTTTCTTTAAGCATGAAACATGGGAAATTTGGTGTACATAGGAAGACGCAGAAAGGTCCAATTTGTATGCCATATAATCAATATTTTCCAACACCTTGTAAGGGCTATAGTACTTGGGTGATAATTTATTATCCTTCTTAGCTTGCTTGAGAGACATTTGTTTGTATGTTTGTAGTCGTAAAAATACCTAGTCACCTACATCAAAACTTCTTTTACTGCGATGTTGATTTTCTTGTTATTTCATTCAATTTTGTGCCATAGTGAGGTTATCCTTTAAGGGTTGGAGAACTTGTTGTTGATGCTTAATGTGATATTCCACTGCTTGAACTTTAGAATTTTCTCTTAAATACGATGTGATGAATGGTGGATGATATCCACAAAGTGCCATTAATGGGGTCATTTTTATTGCAGTATGGAAGGAAGTGTTATACCACCATTTAGCTAGACGTAATCACTTAACGCATTGTGTTTGTTTATCATATACAAAGCAACAAACATATCCTTCCAAACATTTTCTCACTATCTCATTTTTCCAATCAGATTGAGGATGATAAGATGAGCTATGAGCTAATTGAGTACCAAGACAAGAAAATAAATCTGTCCAAAAATTTCCAGTGAAAATGGGATCTCTGTCACTTACTATAATCTTTGGGTTTCCATGAACCTTTTGAACTGTTTCCATAAATGTAGTAGAAACTGTATTGGCTTTAAAAGGATGAGATAATGCACAAAAGTGTGCATACTTGGTAAGTTTATCAACTACCACCATGATGACACTTTTTCCTTTGGACTTGGCTAAACTTGTGATAAAATCCATTGAGACCTCCTCCCAACGCTGATTTGGAATGGCTAAAGGTTGTAACAAACCCGAGGTATTAATTATCTCAACTTTATTTTTGTTGGCAAACCAAACATTCTGCGACAAACTTCTGAATATTAGATTTATGGCCATCCCAAAAAAATCCTTCTTGACCCTATGGTAAGTTTTTAAAAATCCTGAGAGCCCTCCTAAGGGAGAGATGTATAATTCCAAAAGAATCTTTTGTTTTAGCTGGGAATTCTTACAAATATATAAGCAATCTTTGTACCATAATGAATCATTTTTCAAGCTAAATGTATTAGATGTAATAGGATGTTGCTACAACTTTTGAATGAGTTACCACACCTCTTCATCATTCTTCCATCATCCCTTGCTTCTGTTATCCACTCAGGTTGGATAATAGAAATGGCACAAAGCAATGCTTCTACATCCTCATTCTTTCTTGGGAGTGCATCCGCAAAAACATTTTGCTTCCCTTTTTTGTAGATGATTTCAAAGTCATAACCCAAAATCTTTGTCACTCATTTTTGCTTCTCTTCTGAAGATAATATTTGTTCCAAAAATTATTTAAGGCTATCATGATATTTTTTTACCTTGAAGTGTTTACCCATTAGGTAAGGTCGTCGTTGCTTTAGTGCATTAGTATTGCCAACATTTCCTTCTCATAAATAGGTTTGCGTAAATAATTTCCTATGATTGGACGACTTTCAAAAGTAATGGCTCTTCCTTCTTGCATTAAAACAACACCAATTCCATTTCATGAGACATCACATTCCACAATATTTTTTTTGTGAAGTTTGGCATAGCTAAGGTCGGTGCTTGGCACATTGCCTCTTTAAGATGTTCAAAGTGTTGAAGGAAAGTGTAACTAGGTTTAGTCTTCACAAATGTACTTTTGATATTTGTATTTATTCAAGAAAAGAAATATTATTTTTATAATATATTTCAATGAGTTTCTTGCTCATTGAAATAGGTCTAGCACTATTTAAAGTGTTATAGGTGAGTCAAATAGTCAAAATAATAAGTTGAAGACCTTAAGAACATGTTATATCTTATATGTATATGTATTATGGTCAAGAGAATACCTACAAGAAAAGTCACAAGCATCCTCCAAGCAACGACATCCCTGAAAGAAGAAATCAAAAACATAAAAGCGATCCTCAAGACGGCCTAAATGTAGTTGACAAGACGGCCTAAATACAATTAACTAGTCGACCTAAAACAAGGAGTAAACTCCTATATATAAGAGTCATTTCACCCTCCAAGAAAGCGTGATTCATCTATAAAATAAACGTAAAACAAAATTAAGTGAAAAGGGTAATAAAAGGACAAGAGAAGGAGCCTCTAGTGTAGCGTACAAGGAAGAGACTAGACCGAAGTTGAAGGGATTGTTTTCTAGGGTAGAAAATAGTCACATGTGCGAGAAAGAAACCTCTTCTTGCAGTCAAAACAACACTATATTTACAGTCACATAATATCTTTTGTTGGGCAATCTAAGCAAGCCTATAAGGTCCCTCACTCAAGCATAGAAGGTGCTCTCGCAAACGAAGAAGGAGGAGGTCTACACCATAGAGAAAATAGTCACACGTGCCAAGGTAAAGAAGTTGTCCATGCTGTCACAACAACCGTCCTATTGCAGTCCTACAAGTTCATTGGTTGGTGAAGACAATAAAAGAATCAACATATGAAAAGGGTATCATTAAAGGCATCTCCTCTAGAGAAAGTACGACAAGGTTACTAACAAGTTGAAGGAATAATGAAGTGTCAGAAGAAGGAGGACGAAGTGCCAGAAGAAGTTTCGGGGTATATGGTGCAGAAAGGAGTGGAGACTTGACTTGTGCTTGGAGGATCCCTTAGTTAGGGGTCTAGGGTTTGGCATTGATCAATAGAAGCTTCAATAAGATAAATTCATTAAATGGTTTTCCTCTCAAGAGTAGAGAGGTTTTGGCCCTGGCAGAGAGCCAACATCTTGTGTTCTTGTTTTTGTGTTTTGGTAATAGTTTGATGAAGTACACACATAAGCACTAATAATAATAAGAAGAAGAAGAATCTAACAAGAAAAGTAAAAAGACTCCACAAATTGTTATCAAGTAACGAAGAATCACACTACACTACTTTGCCCTAGATTATTCAACATGGTATTAGAGCGTAAGGTGACTCATCAAGGATAGGGAAAATCAAGAACACTCATCAAGGAGAAGCATATACAAAGTTGAATCATCAAACCTAGAAGTCTCAATCACTTCAATGTCAAGAAGGGTATACAATCCATTACTCATCAATAAGATCTACAAAGCTAGAAAAGGAGGCTTATATAAAGGCACATACAAACAAGAGAAGATTGAAGCAAGACCTACATCAAGCTACAAGTCATAAAGCAAATAATCAAGCATGTCCACTTGGAGAATGCAACTTGAAGAACATTAAGATCCAGGGAAGACAAGCCATCAAGCCTTTAAGGAGGAAGAAAATCCATTACATCTCAAAATATATCAAGTAAGTACATGTCCCCTTTTGAATATATTTCAATGTCATTTTGCAAGGAAAGCAATAAATTGATAGATACTAATAACTTTCTTACATGAAAGAAGAGGATTTATCTGCTACTCAAGGAGAATGAACTCCTAGAGCATGTCAAAGAGAATATCACTATCCCTGCTAAGGAACAAACTCAAGCCTTAGCTAAGTACAAGAAGAATGAGACAAGATCTCAAAGGATTTTGATAGAATCAATCAAAGATTCTCTCATTCCTTATGTCTCCAAGTTTGAGACATCAAAAGAAATTTACGCTAAGCTAGTAGATCTATTCTCGGTATCCATAACTAGAGAAGTAATATCTCTGAGGAATGAGTTATACAAGATGAAGATAAAAAAGGAAGTAATAACTCCCTACTTCATGAAAATCTCTAAAATGAGAGATCAACTTCAAGATCTTGGGGAAGTCATGTCTGACAGAGAGATGAAAACTGTAGTACTCAATGCTCTAACTGAGGAGTGGGGAAACTTCACATCTAGCATATATGCCAAGAAGGAAGCAACCACTCTCAGTGAAATGTGGTCTCTATGCAGAACAAAGGAAACCAGATTTAAGGCAAAATAATATGTGGGATCAAAGGAGCAAGCATTTACTACCATGGCCAAAAGAAAGGGTAAATTTGGAAAGTTTGATCCTCAAAGAACAAAAAACAAAGACATGTCCAAGATCTAATGCTTTGGATTCCAAGAATATGGACACTACAAAAGGAATTGTCCTAAGCTTAAGAAAGACAACAACAACAAAAGAAAGAGGGAAGAAGCTCACATAACTCAAGAGATGAAAGAATAAGGAAAGATGCAAAAGAAGGAAGATCCTCAGGATCTTTATTATGACTAGGTCAAACTCTTTACTTCTAGACTTCTTTCAAAGTTTTGAGTTGAATAAGAGCATGTAAGAATACATTAAAATTGCGTGACTAGAAACATCCTTTAGAATCTAGTAACATGATGTACATAAAGTTCTAGATACTCATGTAGATGTAGCATTTATGATAAGAAGAAAAATGCATAAGTAGAAATATCTTCTAGAATATAGGAGCATGGAATATATAACTCAAGATATTCATGTAGAAGAAGCATACATAGTATAAGACCTCATACATGATGAAATAAAATTGATCATGATAAGAATCCTAGAAGACCTACATCATCAAAAGAAAGGAAACATTTGCAAGGAAAGGATCTTTAAGATCCCATGATGGAATCTTCAAAAGAAGTTTCATGGACCAAAGCATATTTCTCATTGGGAATCCCATTCATGGGTTTCAAGAAAAGAATGATATGCAGGCAAGCTAAGATGAAGCAAGAAGGGCCACACCAAAGAATGATCAAAGGAGAATCAAGATGAAGTATGTATGCATTAAATTTTAGTCATGTTATCATTTGTATATTATTAAGTCATGGGTATAGTTCTATAACATGATCAAGCATGAAATAATCTCTTTCACCAAGAACATGCTCAAAGGCATGTACCACAATACAATGAGGGTCAACAAAGGAATATGCTCACATAAGGAGCATAGGATTACTGACTAAGAAGCAAGAAGAAAATGCTGACAAGTACAGAAAGCAAGCAACGAAGAAATGCTCTCACAAGAAGTATTATAAGGTTAACCTATCTATCTGAGAAGAAGCAAATGAAGAAAGATATCAAGCATGTGAACAACACCATGATCAGCAAGAATCACTATCTGACAAAATGCCTTGAAAGATATCTCCCGAAAGAAGGCAGGACAACCCTGATAAAGGAAGAAAGGACCCTTGACACCTACGAAGGCCTTGGAGATATCAAGGTGTAGATAACTGATTCTACTCTACAGAGATGTCGTGATGAAGAAGCCATCCAACAAAGAAAAGGAAATGTTGAAGCAATATCAGGATGAAGACATGATGGGCTACTAGGTCAAAAAATGTAATCAAACAATTACGATGAACCATCCATGAGAAGATTATTCCAAAGCATGGACAAGATGACAAAGGAGTAGCCAAGATGATGAGAAAAACCTAATAGTCACTTTCCATGAAGCAATGACATGAAAAACTAAGAAGGAAATTGATCGATGGATGGTGCCCTACCTAGAAGAAGTTCGAACAAAGACTTCATGACATCAAGAAAGGAAGGAGATGAAGCAGATGAAGGACCCACAAAGAAAAAGTTACTGATGAAGGAAAGAGTCCCCAGTTAAGAGGGAGCTCTGACAAGTCCCTCATCAAGAGGGAGTTTTGAATCACCCCTGATTACAAAGGAGCGACAATTGTGTTTTCCATTGCATGGGTCATGCACTAGACCAGGACTAACAAACGTAAGTCTAGATGAAGGCCGTGAATGGAAATGTAGACACAAGATAGACACAAAATTCTTGTCTTCACTTGGGAAGAAATAATGGGAGGATTAGGTAATCATCTGGTATCCGATACTTTTTGAGGATGTGTAGGGAATCCAAGACAAGAGTAGGCAAGAGGACTGATATTCTTTGAGGGTTGGGAACCCAAGATAAGAATAGTCCTAGAAGGTCATACTCAAAGAACACCCAGGTGGGTATGTACCTTGAGAGACAATGATGAAGGTGTCTATAAATCATTGGTCTTGCCAGCATTATAGCTCATGGTCTCGTAAAGAGATGGATCTATTAGTTAAGGCCTTGTACTATGAAAATGTTGAAGGATATGATTCTATAACAAATGGATTGCTAATTTGGTTTCTCTTATGTGAATTCTTCAAGATTGATAATAGCCAAAAAACTTGTAATGTTGTATGAATACCTCCATAGTTAAGAGGGAGTGTTGAAAGAAAGTTTAACTAGGTTCGGTCTTCATAAATGTACTTTTGATATTTGTATTTATTCAAGAAAAGAAATATAATTTTTATAATATATGTCAATGAGTTTCTTGCTCATTGAAATAGGTCTGGCACTATTTAAAGTGCTATAGGTCAGTCATATAGTCAAAAGAATAAGTTGAAGACCTTAAGGACATGTTATACCTTATATGTATATGTATTATGGTCAAGAGAAATACCTCCAAGAAAAGTCACAAGCATCCTCCACACAATGACATCCCTGAAAGAAGAAGTCTGAAGCATAAAGAAATCCTCAAGTCATCCTAAATGAAGTTGACAAGTCGGCCTAAATACTGTTGACTAGTCGACCTAAAAGAAGGAGAAAACTCTTATATATAAGAGTCATTTCACCCTCCAAGAAAGCATAATTAATCTCTGAAATCAACACAGAACAAAAGTAAGTGAAAAGGGTAATAAAAGGATAAGAGAAGGAGCATCTAGTGCAACGTACAAGGAAGAGACTAGACCAAAGTTGAAGGGAATGTTTTTTAGGGTAGAAAAAAGTCACACGTGCAAGAAACAAACCTCTTCCTGCAGTCACGACAACACTATATTTTAGTCACATAATATCTTTGGTTGGGAATCTAAGCAGGCCTATAAGGCCCCTCACTCAAGTGTATAAGGTTCTCTCACAAACGAAGAAGGAGGAGGTATACACCATAGATAAAACAGTCACACATGCGAAGGTAAAGAGGTTGTCTCTGCTGTCACAACAACCCTCCTATTGCAGTCCTACAAGTTCATTGATTGGTGAAGACGAAAAAAGAATCAAAATTATGAAAAGGGTTTCATTAAAGGAATATTCTCTAGAGAAAGTACAACAAGGTTACTAACAAGTTGAAAGAAGAATGAAGTGCCGGAAGAAGGAGGACGAAGTGTCGGAAGAAGTGCCGGAAGAAGTGCTGGGGTATATGGTGCAGAAAGGAGTGGAGACTTGACTTGTGCTTGGAGGATCTCTTAGTTAGGGGTCTAGGGTTTGGCATTGATCAATAAAATCTTCAATAAGAGAAATTCACTAAAGGGTTTTCCTCTCAAGTGTAGAGAGGTTTTGGCCATGACAGAGAGTCAACATCTTGTGTTCTTGTTTTTGTATTTTGGTAGCATTTCGATGAAGTACACACATAAGCACTAATAATAATAAGAAGAAGAAGAATAAGATAACAAGAAAAGTAAAAAGACTCCACAAATTGTTGTCAAGTAATGAAGAATCACACTACACTACTTTGCCCTATATTCTTCAACACAAAGGACCTTGTTGCTTCTGGAGTCCAAGAAAATGCATATTTCTTTAGTAATGATGTTAGAGGTGCCACTATTCTCCCATAATTCTTAACAAACTTACGATAATACCCTGTCAACCCGAGAAATCATCGAAGATGCTTTATGTTTATGGGGATTTTCCATTCCTTAATGTATTTAATTTTGTTAGGGTCTACCTTAACACCCTCATGAGATACAATATGACCCAAATATTCCACCTCCTGTACTCCAAAGAAATGTTTGGAGGCTTTTGCATGTAATTATTTCTCCTCCAATAGTTTGAACACCCTGTCAACATGTTGAACATGATCCTTCCAGGACTTTCTATAGATTAGCATATCATCAAAAAATACTAACAAAAATTTTCGAAGGAAGGGTTTGAAAATGGAATTCATCAAACCTTGAAATGTGGAAGGTGCATTAGTAAGGCCAAAATGCAGGACCAAAAGTTCATAATGACCCTTATGAGTTTTGAATGATGTTTTCATAATGTCTCCATTGTTCACTCTAATTTGATGATATCCTGAATGAAGATCCAACTTGGTGAAGTGAATTGCTCCATGCAATTCATCCAACAATTCATCAATGACAAGAATGAGAATTTTTTCTTTAATAGTGAGATTGTTGATATCCCTATAATCTAGACACATATTCCATGATCCATCCTTCTTATGCACCAATACTACTAGGGTAGAGAAATAACTTTGACTACGTGGAATTATACCAACCTCTAGCATTTCTGCAACCACACGTTAAATTTCACTCTTTTGGGCATAAGGATATCTGTAAGGCCTGATGTTTGGAGGAACAATTTATGGAATCAAATGAATAGTGTGATCATGATCATGAATAAGTGGAAGGCCTTTGGGAGTCTCAAATACCTTGGAATGATTGTCCAATACTTTTTGGAGATATGGAGAAATATATGATTTCGATGTTTAGTGAACATAATTGTGCAATTAGGCCCTGTTGTTCTTTATTCATAAGATTTTTCATGCCATTAGAGTTTATTATCTTTCATGGTTTCCCTGCGATACCCCTTAATTCAACTTCCTTTCCTTCCCAAAAAAAATTCAAGAAAATTTCTTGAAAATTGAAAATTATCGCCCCCAAAGATTGTAACCATTGGACTCCTAAGACAACATCAACACCACCCATTGGAATGGAAAACACTAGAATATTGAATACATATTCCCCCATGGTGAGCTTGATATTATGGCACTTTCCAAAGAAATTTATATTTCCTCCATTTGCAACCATCACTTGACACTCTGGTGCTGGATATAAGAAGCAATTCAAATCCTTAGCTATCTTACAATGAATAAAATTATGGGTACTACATGAATCAATCAACACTATTACCTTTTTATTCTTGATATATCCTTCTATCTTGAGAGTTTGAGGAGTGGTAATTCCTTCCAATGCATTACAAGATATGGTTAGATTCATTTCTTCTTTCTCAGGGGTTGGTTCTCGGTGTATATCCTCCTCTTTTAATGCTTCTTGTTCATTTTCTTCCTCCTCTTCACAATCTATGTAGAATAATTTATTCTCAGGACATTTATGACCTTTAGTGTATTTTCTATCACAACTGTAACAAATCCATTTTGTTATTTTTTCCTCCAATTGTGGATTTGTCAACCATGTAGGTTTTGGAAGACTAGGAGCAACAACATTTCCATCTTTATAGTTGTGAGTGGTAGACTTCCTGGTTCCATAAATTTGCATTCAACTTTTCTTTCAACCTTTAATGATTTCTCTAATGAATCAGGTTCCCAAAGTTGAACCTCATGTTGGATGTTATCTTTTAAATTCCCTATGAATAAATCAATCCTATGCTCCTCTGTAATATCAGTTACCCTAATATTCATTTTTTGGAAGTCTTCAATGTGCTCCACCATTGATTCCTTTTGTTTGAGATTTATAAATTGGCTAAAGGAGGTGTTGCTATTTGTATCTTCATAATGTGCTATCATTTCTTCCATAAAAATTGACCAGGCGACAAGTGGTTTACGAGAATAAAGCCATCTATAGCATACAAAATGATTGGGTTCTAAATATAAATATGCAATATGCACCTTTTTTGAGGGTTGCACATCCTGAAGATAAAAATATTTCTCCATATGTAGTATCCATGTTAGTGGATCCTTGCAATCAAGCTTCCTCATATCTATATTTGGAATGTGGTGGTTCTTAAACCCCACATTGGAGTCTCTAAAATCATAATTCATATTCCTTTTGTCCTCGTCATGATTTTCATGGATTACCTTGTCACCACTGGGAAGCCTTTCTTGCAACAACTTTGTTAAACCTTCCATGTCTGCTTTCAAACCATTCATATTAGCTTCCATGCCATCCTTAAAAATTTCCATGTCTACTTTTAAACCATCCATGTCATCTTTGGTTGATCTTTGTGACAACGAAATTTGTTGCACTTGGTCCCGTAATTTTGATATATCATGCTGCGGTTCTTCCTCTTCATGCGTCATAGTAGAGATTTCTGAGGGCTTAATGGGTGTAGAATTCTTTTGTTTTGGAGGAATTTTAGAACCAAATACTTATATACATGCTTCAATATTCCCTTTGAATCACTTCAAACTGATTTTTCAAACAAGAGTTATGACAAAATTTAAAAAATACACACCTTTTTCTTGCTTTTTCGGAGCTCGATATTGAAATTGTTGTATCTCTCATTTTGGGTTGTCAAGGTCTGAAATTAGGTCTTGTAGTAGCCCTAAGAATATTCTTTCTAATGCCACAAGTCATAAGAATATTGGATTCTGTAATATAGTTATGCCAGATCTCCCATGATGACCTGATTATGGGCCGGTTTAGTAGAGCGAAGTTGTACGGGATACCACATGTCACTGTTTCAACATTCGACCCTAAAATTGCTACAGAAGAAACTACAATTTGTTTGATTTCAATCACATCTTACAAAATTCAATTTTGATGTCTGAAACGAAAGTTATGACAATTTTCCCTAGGTCACTTGTTTGAGACTGAATTTTGGAGCATGAAAAAACCATAACTTCTTCAAACCATATCTCAGAATTTGTAGCGAACCAAGATCTGAAATATTGGCACAATATTCATCAATATTTTGGCTCCATGTGGTTGCAATTTCAGCTTCTGAAGCTTCATAGAAAAAAAAAATATAGAAAAAATGCTACGATAACCTATTTGAAGCACTGGAACCCTAGAATCCAAAGCTCTGATAGAAAATGTTATGCAACCAACTCACAAATAGATAGATCAACGACTTAAAAATTATCCTCTTTGAGGGGGGAACCTCCTTTACATTACATAAATGAACAAATCTTGGATGATACAAATGAAAAGACCTCCTTTGTATATATAGGAGTCTAAGGGGTCACAATATAATCAAAGCCTACATAACAATAATAATGTAAGGGCACAACAATAACAATAATAATGTAAGGGAACAACAATATTAATAAGGAGGCTACACTAACAATAAAAATAACGGGGCTACACTAACAATAAAAATAAGGGGGATACACTAGTAATATAGGGACTTAACAAACCCGACTGTATTTCAAATGGGGCTCCTATCCCAAACAATGTGAGGTCTAGTTGGGACAACATATCGGGGAGACTCGTTGAATGTTGGCAGGTCCATCAATGTCAACATTTCTAGTGCTAGAAGGAGGGAAACCAGTTTTTTATGGCCGATAACCTCACCTATCCTAATCCTACTTCTTTCGGTCAAGGATGAAATATTCCCAACACCTCCTTTGCTCATATTCCCGAATTTGGCGGGTCTTCTCAAACTGGTTTTGGAAAAACTTGTGAAATCTCTTACAACTGGATCTGGGCCATCCGACCTATAACCCATAAGTTTACAAGAGTTGTCAGTTTGATCCCTAGAGTACACAATATTCCTTATTTTCCAAAGAAGAATGTAACCACTCCTACTGGGATAGTGGTTTCTACAATTGAAGATTTGGTTCTCGCCACCCTTGAAGAGTTAGTAGAGATTGCGGAAAACGTAGAGAAATCAGAGTATCCTACATCTTTTAATGGTGGTGATGGAGATAATGTTATACTCTCAGATGAGACCTTCCACAGGTTAGGCAGTTACAAAGAGGAAGAAGATCCATCAGATTCTGACGAAGAGGAGGAGCACAAAGATGAAGATATGGAAGACCAAGATATGGATTAGATGTCTCTGTGACCTCTTACATTGCCAGGTGTATTACACAAGATGTCGAGGCACCTACAAAAGATGTTAACAAAGTATGACCCTGACAAAGCATTTAAAGTGGAGGACCATTTGGACAACTTCTACCTACATCTGCAAATGCTTGAGGTACGTTATGATGATGTTGCATGTAGACTTTTTCCTTGTACCTTAGATGGTAGAGTAGTTGTATGGTATCACAATCTATTTTTGAACTCTATCCAGAATTGGAAGGGATTTAAAAAGTTGTTTCTTGAAAAGTTTTATGCTGATAAAACCCCTGCCATGTTGTTAAGAGAGATGGGAAATATTAAGATGGAGTAGAAAGAGAAAGTGAAATATTTTAACGAGAGGTTTAATTGTATCTTGAAAAAATTTCCTGCAAATACGAAACCTCGTGACTCTAGCACTATTCGTTATTACATGTCTACCTTACCGACAAGCATCACGCAGTTCGTGAAGAGAACTATGAAAGAAAATTTAGTAGAAAATTATGAAGAAGTCATTGCATTTGAAAAGGAATTACACACAATCAGAGTCATTGTTGATAATGAACTATCAAAAGGCTCCAAAGACATGGGTAAAAGGTGTCATGTCTCTTCAGATAAGGCCAAGGATAAATAAGCTACCGATCTTGAGAGCTTGACCCAGACCATCAAGTCTTTGTCCAATGAGTAGGTAGAGTTAAAATAGAGGTCAAGCAAGACCACCATGAGTAACAAGCCATTCTAATAAAGGATTCCAACTTTGACAACAGCAACAACTAGCTAGCTAAGTCTACACAAAGCTCCAACATTGTGCTGAATGTTGATAGCATGGGCATGGATCAATATTGTTCATTACATCAAGAGTACCATTCAGAAAAGAAATTCCATAATGGAATCACAGCTTGAATGCTCTAGCTAGGCATATCATTGACACTGTACTTTTAGATGAGCAGACTGTGCCAACGGAAGAGAAGGAAGAAACTACTGCAACTGAAAAAACTATGACCGTTGGATGCGTAGTGAATACATTTAGTTGTGTTTTCGCAGATGAAAAGAAAAATTCTAAAGAACTTCCATTGAGTGAGGACCCAACCGAAAAGCAGAACAATCGATATAAGTTGAGAATCAAAGGGCCAATCTTTGAACAAGAGTTAACTGCTGGGTGTGGAGCCTGATTATATTTTGTATTTAAAGGTATCACCGCATTAGACCCCAGTTTGTAATGGGGTGGGAATGCCGCTCGTAAAATATTCGCTATAGGGGTGGTCTAGGGGGGGCGGCAATGACCTTTGGGAGCCCCTGGTGGGGGGATCGAGGGCAGCGCCCCCGAAGCTAAAAATAGATGTAAAATTGCCTTGTAAAATGTTGTAAGTTTCTAGTCAATTTGGGTCGTTCATTAGGCGGAGATCTGATGGTAGAAGTTATTGTTAATTTAGGGTTTTTTTCCCTAGAAGGCAACCCCTCGCTATATATGAGGGAATTGTATTGCATCTATGTAGATCTATATTCTGAGTGAGGAAGAGAAAGGAGATTAAGATCGAAGAGGGAATTACAGCGGATATGCTGTAGGTTGTATTTCTTCAGTTTGTTGGATAATATAAAAGGAAGGATTGACTGTTTCTCCGTGGACGTAGCCCAAACTATGTGAACCACGTATATCTGTGTCTCTCTTGTTTTATGAATTTTCTGTGTTTATATTTCTGCAATATTTTATGTGTTCCATTTCTCTATAATATATAATTTTCTAACAACTGGTATTAGAGCCGAAGGTCTATTGGCTGATAAACTTGCAGGAGAGAAGGGTTCCTGGTTCGAGTGGGAGCAATGGCGGAAGATGGTAGGTTTAGTGTAAAAAAATTGAACGACCAAAACTACCAGCTGTGGAAGATGCAGATGGAAGATTATTTGTATCAGCGAGATCTGTACCAACCATTGAGTGGAAAGGCAAAGAAGCTGACAAGTATGATAGACACAAAATGTGATATTCTCGACAGAAAGGCACTTGGAACAATACGGCTATGCCTAGCGACGTTGGTAGCGTTTAATATTTCAAAGGAAACGACAACAGAGGGTTTAATGTCGACATTGGCCAAACAATATGAAAAACCCTCGACCTCAAATAAGGTATTTCTTATGAAGCGTTTATTTCATATGAAAATGTCAGAAGGTGGATCTGTTGCTAATCATTTAAACGAATTTAATACAGTTACCTGTCAATTAAGTTCTGTAGGGGTAACTTTTGATGATGAAGTTAGGGCTCTGTTATTTCTGTGCTCATTGCCAAAAAGACGAAATGGTTTAGTTATGGCCATTAGTAACTCTGTCTCTAGATCTAGTACTTTAAAGTTTGATGATGTTGTCGGTGCAATCCTTAGCAAGGAAATGCGACGGAAAATCTTTGGTGAGATATCAGGTAATGCTTTCACTGCAGAGACTAGGGGAAGAAAAATGGAAAGAGGAAAGAGCCCAGGATATCGCAGTAAGTCAAGGAAAGGCAGATCCAAGTCCAGATCGAGGATAATGTGCTAGAAATGTGGGAAGAAAGGACACCTGAGGAAAGATTGCAAGTCGCGGAAGGGAAAAGAAGGAGACGTGCAACAAGAAAACAATCATGAAGCGAATGTGACAATTTATGTGTTGCAATATGCTTTGATTCTTTCTTTAGAAAATATTATTGATGCCTGGTTGGTAGATTTAGGGGCCTCATTCCATGCCACACCTGATAGGAAACATTTTCATGATTATGTTCAAGAAGAGTTTGGATAGGTTCGATTGGGTGATGATAAACCCTGTAAAATCATTGGAATGGGTACAATTTTCATAAAACAACAAAATGGAAATCAATGGCTATTGAAGGAGGTAAGGCATGTTCCATATTTGAAGAAAAATCTTATTTCAATAGGGCAGTTGGGAGGTGAAGGCTATGTGACTAATTTTACAAATAAAACATGGAAGGTCACTAAAGGATCCCTGGTAATATCAAAAGGAGAAAAGGTTGGTACATTGTATTTATGCAATGGTATTTCTAAATTTGTTAATGCTTTAACCTCTATAGGAGAAGATACGACATTCTGGCATGATAAGCTCGGGCACATGAGTGAGAAGGGGATCCAAATTCTTCACTCAAGAAATTTGTTTCCAGGTTTGAAGCATGTTGATTTCAAATTCTGTGAGAATTGTGTTTATGGAAAACAGAAGAGAGTCAGATTCCTCAGAGTTGGGAAAGAAAAGAAGAGTGAAAAATTAGAGCTTGTGCATGCAGATGTATGGGGACCTGCTCAGGTATCATCTCTTGGTGGCTCTCGTTATTATGTTACTTTCACTGATGATGCAACCAGAAAAACCTGGATTTATTGTATTTGAAATAAATCTGATGTATTTGATACTTTCAAGAAATGGAAATCTTTGGTTGAAAATGAGACAGGAAAAAGGTTGAAGTGTCTCAAATCAGAAAATGGAGGTGAATATTGCAGCAAAGAGTTTGATAGGTACTGTTCAGAGAATGGAATTTGCAGAGAGAAAACAGTTCCAAGAACACCACAAGAAAATGGTGTGTCAGAAAAGATGAACATGACAATCATGGAGCGTGCAAGGTGCATGGGATTGCATGCAGGATTGCCTTTACAATTTTGGGCAAATGTTGTAGATACTGTTTTTTATCTAATAAACAAAGGGCCTTCAAGTTCCTTGGATGATGGTATTCTAGAGTAGGCATGGATAGGTAAAAAGGTAAACTACTCATTTTTAAAAACTTTTGGTTGTGAAGCCTTTGTCCACATTAATAAAGAAAATAGAACAAAGCTTGAGGCAAAATCAAAGAAATGTACTTTTATTGGATATGTTGTTAATGATTTTGATTATCGCTTTTATGATTATGAAAAACAAAAAATCATTAGGAGCAGAGATGTCATATTCAATGAAAAGGTTTTGTATAAGGATTAGCTGTAGGAAAAGAAACATGAAAAAGAAAACAGAGAATACACAGTGCTTGACGAGATCACAGAAAAAGTGATGGTGCCTTAAAATCATAATGATCAACATCCAGAACAACAACCACAACAGCAAAAAGCACCTCAAACACCTGAAAGTGGTGTTGGAATATCTTTCAGGATCAGTAGACCCCCTGAATGATAATCTCCTTCATTATATTATGTATTGTTGACTGATTATGGTGAACCAGAATGTTATGAAGAAGCAGTACAGATAGAAACCAGGAAGAAGTGGGAGCAAGCCATGAAAGAAGACATGGACACCTTAGCACATAACCAGACTTGGGACTTAGTCAGGTTGCCTGCAGGTAAAATGACATTGCAGAATAAAGGGGTTTACAAGTTGAAGGAAGAAGATGGAGGTAGAAAAAGGTATAAAGCTAGACTTGTGGTGAAAGGGTTTTCACATAAAAAGGGTATAGACTTTGACGAGATATTTTCTCCTGTTGTTAAAATGACTTCAATCAAAACTATTTTAAGTCTAGTAGCAGCTGAATATTTGCATCTTGAGCAGTTAGATGTAAAGACAACCTTTCTCCATGGGGATTTGGAGGAAGAGATATATATGTAGCAACCACAAGGATATGAGGTAAAAAGGGAAGGAGAAACTAGTGTGCAGGTTGAAGAAGAGCTTGTATGGCTTAAAACAAGCTCCAAGGCAGTGGTATCTAAAATTTGATAGGTTTATGTTTGAGCAAGGTTATTCTAGATGTCACTCTGATCATTGTGTTTATCTCAAAAGGAAAAATGATGGCAGCTATATTATATTGTTATTGTATGTAGATGACATGCTTGTTGCAGTTTCTAACATGCAGGAAATAAATGTGCTCAAAAGAAATTTGGCGAACTCGTTTGCAATGAAGGATTTGGGTGCTGCAAAACAAATCCTTGGTATGAGAATAACCAGAGACAGGAAGAATCACAAATTAACATTGTCTCAAAGTCAGTACATAGAAAAGGTGTTGAAAAGGTTTAATATGCAGAATGCAAAACTAGTTTGTATACATTTGGCTAGCCATTTCAAATTAAGTAAGGAGGAGTGTCCCAAGACCCAGGAAGAAATGGCTCATATGTCTAAAGTTCCATATGCATTAGCAGTTGGAAGCTTAATGTATGCAATGGTCTGCAGAAGGTTTGATATTGCACATGCAGTGGGAGTTGTAAGTAGGTACATGAACAATCCAGGAAAAGAACATTGGATGGTGGTGAAGTGTATTCTCAGTTATTTGAGAGGTACCACAAATCAAGAATTATGCTTTGGTGGTTCAAACATTACTCTATGAGGATAAATTGATGCAGATATGGCGGGTGATAGAGATAATAGGAGGAGCACAACAGGGTATGTGTTTACTGTAGGTGGAATAAATGTCAGTTGGGTCTCAAAACTGCAAAGTGTTGTTGCACTCTCAACAATAGAAGCAGAGTATGTTGCTGCTACAGAAGCTAGTAAAGAAATGATTTGGTTACAAAGGTTTATGGATGAATTGGGTAAGAAGCAAGAGTTGGGAAGATTATATAGCGACAATCAGAGTGCCATACATCTTGCAAAGAACTCTGCATTTAATTCCAAGACTAAACATATACAGCTCAAGTACCATTTCATATGGTCAGCGTTGGAAGATGGACAGTTGAAGCTGGAAAAGATACACACTAACCAGAATCCTGCAGATATGTTAACAAAAGTTTTAACCAACGAGAAAATGAGAATCTGCTCAGTTTCAATTGGTCTTCAAGTATGATGAAGAAGATGAGAAACAACCAAGTCCAAAGTGGAGTCATTGTCCAGCAAATGAAGCAGCGGTGGAGTTGCTATAATCAGTCTCCAAGTGGGAGATTGTTGGGTGTGGAGCCTGATTATCTTTTGTATTCAAAGGTATCACTGCATTGGACCCTAGTTCATAATGGGGCGGCAACGCAGCCCATAAAATATTCTCTACAGGGGGGGTCCAGGGGGGGCAGTTGCGACCTTTGGGAGCCCCCCCTGGCGGGGGGATCGGGGGCAGCGCCCCCAAAGCTAAAAATAGATGTAAAATTGCGTTGTAAAATGTTGTCATTTTGTAGTCAATCTGGGTCATTCATTAGGCGGAGATCTAACGGTAGAAGTTATGTTTAATTTAGGTTTTTTTCCCTAGAAGGCAACCCCTTGCTATATATGAGGGAATTGTATTGCGTCTATATAGATCTGTATTCCGAGTGAGGAAGAGAAAGGAGATTGAGAGTGAAGAGGGAATTACAACAGATTTGTTGTAGGCTGTATTTCTTCAGTTTGTTGGATAATATAAAAGGAAGGACTAGTTGTTTCTTCGTGGACGTAGCCCACTCTGGGTGAACCACGTATATCTATGTCTCTCTTGTTTTATGTGTTTTCTGTGTTTATATTTTTACAATATTTTATGTGTTCCATTGCTCTATAATATATAATTTTCTAACATCAATGAGGTAGAAATTGAAATAACAGTTGCTAAGGAAGATCACATCCCCTATCAACTCAACCCAGAACACCCAGAGAAAGTTTGGAAACATGGCTACAACGAAAAGTAATTCTGCTAACAGCAAAAGAAAGTCCATCATTATGGAAGTATCAGATAAAGTTACTCTAGACACTTCGACAATGTCCCCCCCAATTGATTATAACATAGTCGAAGACATGAAGAAATATCGCACTAACATCTCACTCTTTGAACTTATGAGGATCGTGAGCCAACAAGAACTGCTTGTCTGAGCTCTTGAACAACCTGCCTTAGGTAACAAAGCTTCTTCACAAAAGGGATTTTGTAAGTCTTTTGGTCCCCTGGAATCTATTCTTAATGCATTAAATCTAGATGATAACACACTCTGCCCTCCATTTTTATTGACATTTGGAATTTTTAATTACAATGTACACAATTACTTAGTTGATTCTAGTGCATCTGTAAATGTAATGCCACTATCTGTAACCAAGAAAATCAATGAAAAATTGGATAAGATAGATTCACATATCATTCAGTTGGACAAGACCCTTTTTCATGCTATAGGTGAACTCAGAAATGTGCTTATTTGCATATCATCCGATCAACGAGTTCACCAATGCATAAACATAGTAATTGTGGACATCTCAAAAGCATATAGTGTATTATCGAGTAGAGATAGGTCAAGGTTATTACAGGGGTATTTTCTATCGACTAGTCACATTTATGGCTTTTGTATAAGGGAAGAAACAACCAAATCCGGGTAGACTCAGAGCCTTACATGAAGCAGATTGTCACAGCGTTCAAGGAAAAAATAAACCAATTGCTTTTGCATATCTAATATTTGGTAATTTCTTCTTGGAGTCTGACCTGTAGAAATTCCTACTGTAGATTAACCTGATTATGCAATATAACTAATGCAAAATACTTAATCTACTTCTACAATCAAACTTGCGGAAGCTGAATCAATTTGAGCAAGATCAAGAAGAACACATATAACAGAGAAGAAGAATCAATACACATTAAACATAGAAAAATACTATGGGGAAAGCCTCAGCTAAAAAACCCCGCTATGTGTATTATCATACAAGTGGAAATATCTCAGGATTACATATAGCTTTAGCTCTCACAGCTATCCAGCTCTCAGTACAATCCCTCTCTACTGCTCATAGACAGAATAGACTGCTCATATGCCTTATCCTCTGCCCTCCAAGCCTCCTATTTCCTTGCTCTATTTTCCCTGGGTGTTCCAGTTGTAACCTTGTGTGACACTGATCTCACACACTACTCCAACACACTATAAAATTGCGCAAATCTCAAGGAATGAATTCCTTCTGCATGAAAGATATTTTCTTATAGGAAAATTCTTGCAAATGATAGTACACTATCCCTGCCTTTAATCTCAATTGGGCCTTTGTCTGAACTAACATGCATGAGTTATTTATGAGAGAATATTCAGTTATCTGGAGTACACTAGTTTCATGCATGCATGCATTAATTGACTGAACTTAGAATTAGTTCCTCAAACTGTTTGGAACTAATTTAACTAGAATTAACTTAATTAATTGAGCTAACTAATTACAACTCAAATACAACTCATCCTTATCTCCTTAATTAAGGGATTACTTCCTTAATTTAAGGGATAACTGTTGCATGACTTCACAAAGCCTTATAGCTTGAATTTTTCCAACTAATTAACTCAAGATGAATTAATCAATTATTTTTCAAGCAGCTGGTGAGACTAAATTCGAATTTTGTTTCTCAATTTTAATTCAAGGACAAATTAAAATTGGAATATTCTTGTTTCCACATTTCAACACTCCCTCTCAACAAGAAAGGGATTATCTGCCACCCCGATCCTGTCTCTATGGAACTCGATTTTACACTTTGACAATGCCTTAGTCAAATGTCAGCATCTTGCTCCTCAGTCGAAATATACTGCAACAACATGATCCTCCTCACCACACAGTCTCTGAGATGATGATACCGAATGTCGATGTGCTTGGACCTGTCATGAAATACTGGATTCTCAGAGAGTTTGATACAACTCTAATTATCACAATAGATCACAGTTGGATCCATCCTCTCATCAGAAAAACCAACTAGAATTTTCCACGTCCAAATGGCCTCATATGCTGCCTAACTTGTAGCCATGTATTCAGCCTCTGCTAAAATGAGTGCAACCGACCTCTATTTCCTGCTATACCAAGAAACTGCAGCTGACCCAAGGTTGAAAATTCCTCCTAATGTGCTCTTTCGATCTGATGGACTCCCTGCCCAATCTGCATCTGTGAAGCCCTGTAACTTCACTCCCTCTGTCCATCTGTACCATAATCCATACTGAGATGTGCCTCTGAGTTATCTCAAAACATGCTTAGTTGCCTTCCAAAACATAATGGTAGGCTGAAGCATAGCTTGACTCAGCTGGTTCACCGCATAGCACAAATATGGTCGTGTGTTCACTAAATACATCAATGAACCCACAAGCTGTCGATACACAGTAGCTTCTACTACTTCTCCTGAAGTAGCATCCTCCTTCCTCCATTTACCTGTTAGAGGAGTCTGCATGGGCTTGCACTTCTCCATGTGGAATCTCCTGAGTATCTCATTCACATACTTGCCTTGAGACACAAACAACTCCCCATCCTTCTGCCACACTTCCATGCCAAGGAAGTAGTGCATGAGACCCATTTCTTTCATCTCAAATTCTCTTGCAAGGTGCTCCTTGCAATACATGATCAACTGATCATCACATGTCAATATGAGATCATCAACATAAAGAACAATGATCAACTGCTTACCTTTTACCATGATGTGGTACAGGTTCACATCCGCTTCACTCTTTTTGAAACCCAACCTGGTGAAGTAGTTGTTGATCCTGGTGTACCAAGCACGAGGTGCTTGCTTAAACCCATACAAAGCTCTCTTGAGTTGGCACACATGAAACTCACGATCGAAGGTCTCAAAACCTTCTAGTTACTCTATGTACACCTCTTGCTCAATCTTACCATTGAGAAATGTAATCTTCACATCCATCTGACGGATCTTCCAACCCATCTGTGCTGATAGTTGCAACATCGATCTAATAGATGAGTACCTTGCTACAAGAGCAAAAGTCTCATCATAGTCGATCCCCTCGACCTATGAGAAACCACATGCAAAAAATCTTGCCTTATGTTTCTCCACACTACCATCAACAGCTTGCTTACCTTGTAAAGCCAATGGAAACTCACAACTAACTTGTTCTCCGGTCTTGGAACCACATCCCAAACATTGTTCTGAACTATGGAGTCATACTCCTCCAACATAGCATCAACCCAAATCAGCTACTACACTGCTTCCTCAAAGGAAGATGGCTCGGTCTCAACACTTTCCCCAATAAGGGCCATGTATCCATTGTACCTCTTAGGTGACCTCCTCTGTCTGCACTCAGAAGATTATTCTCCCAAATTCTCTCTCACATCTGACAACAACCTGTCAGCTTCTTTTGTGCGCTTTCATGCCTCTCTAGAAGACTCTGCTTGAGTGGATGTCTCCACTCCTAGAACCTCTGCATGCAGATGTTCTGGATCAGTCTGAGGCTCCTCCTCCTTAGGAACCAAAAGTTCCTCCACAGCCTGTAGTTGTAGCTCCCTCTCAAGGGAAACTTGCATGGCCTTCTACTCATCAAACTTGAGATCTCTGCGAACCATTGTCCTCTGATTGGTAGGCAAGTACACCCGATAGTTGTGGGGTGTATCAGTGTACCCCACAAGTATCCGCAACTTAGTTATCGGAGCAAGTTTCTTCTGGGCATCCTTTATCACGTGGAAATATACTGATGAGCCAAAGATCCTGAAGTGACCCACATCTAGACTCTTCCCACAGAAAGCTTCCTCTGGTGTCTTCATCCCAAGTATGCGATGTGGGCTTCTATTCTGCAAATAAACCATTGTGTTTCATGCCTCAACCCACAAATGAAGTGGTAGGCCTTGGTCATGCAACATCCCCTGAGCTGCCCCCACAAATGTTCTGTTCTTCCTCTCGGCCACCCCATTTTGATGTGGGTTATGAGGTGCCATCAACTCCTGTTTAATTCCTTCTGCTGCACAGAAGTCCTTAAACTCTTGAGAGACATAATCTCCACCATTATCACTTCTTAAGGCCCTGATCTTCTTCCCTGAGTCTTCCTCAACCAAAGCTTTGAACTCACAAAACTTTGAGAAGGTTTGATCCTTCTTCTGCACGAAATAAATCCAGCATTTATGAGAAAAATCATCAATGAAAATCACATAATACCTTTGTTTCGCGGTGGATGCTATCGAGAATGGTCCACACACATCAGTATGAACTCACTCTAAGATTGCTTCAACTCGACTATCTCGATCATGAAAGGAAGACTTGGTGTACTTTCCCAAGGTACAACCTTTGCATGTGTCCACTTGCTCAAGTTTACCTTTGGGAAGTCCGGTAGAGATCTGTTGCATTATCTTCAAGGCCCCATGATGCAAGTGGCCCAACTGCCTATGCCATAACTCCCCAATGTCTTGAATTTGCACCAATCCTGCTTTAGATCTAAATGTAGCACAGTCATCTACCTCTAGCTTATAAAGATTCTTCACTCGAATACTAATCCTCTTGGTCTGACCCATGGCTATGTGTCTCAGGAATGCCTTTCCTTTACTGAAGACAACATCGTAGCCTTTGTCCTCCAACATCGCAACTAATACCAAGTTCTTCTTTAGTCTAAGCACATACGTTACATCAGTCAGCGTGAGAGGAGCTCCATGCTCCCTCTGAAAGGCAACTATGGCTTCTCCTAAAACACAGTACTTTCCATCATCACCCATATCCATGGACATCTTGAGGTCTTTCTCCTCCAAGGTACTAAATAAACTTTTATCGCCGGTCTTGTGGAATGAGGCTCCACTCTCCATATACCAAACACAACCCATCATTGATGAAACCATGCAGGCGATGAGGGTAAAATCCAATTCAAACTGAGAGGCTAATGCCTCACCTTCTGATCCTTTCGCGAATCCCTTCTTGGATTTCTTCAATGGGCAATTAGTTGCATAATGGCCCACCTCATGACAATTAAAGCATATCACTTTAGGTTTGTCAATCTTCTTCCCTCCATGAGAAGAATTCGATTTGGAATGGGAAGCCTTCCCTTTCCCTTTCCTTGCCTTACTTGCGAAGGCTATATTTTCTTCATCATCATGCTTAGATGAAGAACCATCTCTTGTGATCCTCCTGATCTCCTCCTGCATCAGATTCGACCATAGTCATTCTCAATCCGACAGTTTCTCTCTTCCATTCACAGAGTCCTGGTAGTTATTCCAACTCTTTGGAAGACCAAGGAGAGCAAGGCTCACCATATGATCAATGGTTGTCATTATTCCCACACTACCAAGCTCATCTCTGCAGGTGGTGAACTTTTTCAGATATGTAGAAATAGAATTTCCCTTCTCCATCTTGATTTTCCGAAGTTTATTCTTGAGTGCCAGTTTCCCCTGGTCACTATTGTTCTGATATAGGTCATTCAGTGTCTTCCACATTGAAAATGGAGTCTCCTTCCCATGGAGACTCGAGACAATATGGTCTCGAACAACCTCCAGAAGAATCCTTCTCGCCTTCGCCACACACTTCTTCCATTCAACCAATTCTTGTGCATTAGCTGCAACTATCTTGGGGATTTCTTGATCAATGAAATCCTTCAAACCATTGTCTTCTAATACTGCTTCCATGCAATCCTTCCATGCTATGTAATTCGAGCTGCCATCCAAAGCATACTTTAGTCTCAATCCATTGAACGACATTGGTGAACTTTGTGGTGTGATAAGAATTCAATTTTGTACCTGCAACCAAGAACAACAAACTTCTAATTTCCCTTCTCAGTATATTGTTCACAACTCTGATAACTTGGCTCTGATACCATATAGAAATTCCCGCTGTAGATTAACCTGATTATGCAATATAACTAAAGCAAAATACTTAATCTACTTCTACAATCAAACTTGTGGAAGTTGAATCAATTTGAGCAAGATCAAGTAGAACACATATAACAGAGAAGAAGAATCAATACACATGAAACACAAAAGAATACTTTGGGGAAAGCCTCAGCTAAAAAACCCCACTATCTATATTATCATACAAGTGGAAATATCTCAGGATTACACATAGCTTTAGCTCTCACAGCTATCTAGCTCTCAGTACAATCCCTCTCTACTGCTCATATGCCTTCTCCTTTGCCCTATAAGCCTCCTATTTCCTTGCGTTGTTTTCCCTGAGTGTTCTAACTGTAACCTTGTGTGACACTGATCTCACATACTACTCCAACACACAGTAAAACTGTGCAAATCTCAAGGAATGAATTCCTTCTGCATGCAAGAGATTTTCTTATAGGAAAATTCTTGCAACTAATAGTACACTATCCCTACCTTTAATCTCAACTGGGTCTTTGTTTGAACTGACATGCATGAGTTATTTATGGGAGATTATTCAATTATCTGGAGTACACTAATTTCATGCATGCATGCATTAAGTGACTGGACTCACAATTAGTTCCTCAAACTGTTTGGAACTAATTTAACTGGACTTAACTCAGTTAACTGAGCTAACTAATTACAACTCAAATAC
>APFE030941518.1:390768-408439 GCA_000404065.3 Pinus taeda
GAGCTAACTAATTACAACTCAAATACAACTCATCCTTATCTCCTTAATTAAGGGATAACTTCCTTAATTTAAGGGATAACTATTGCATGACTTCACAAAGACTTCTAGCTTAAATTTCTCCAACTAATTAACTCAAGATGAATTAATTAATTATTTTTCAAGTAGCTGGTGAGACTAAATTCAAATTTTAATTCTAAATTTTAATTCAAGGACAAATTAAAAATGGAATATTCTTGTTGCCACATTTCAACATGACCTAGGGTGCTACCTTGCTCAGCCTTCCCCAGTCCAACCAGATACACAATTGGAACTCCTTCCTAGTCCAATTGGTGCAAATGACCTTTGTAAAGTAGATAGTAGAAGTACTACTAGTGTAGGGTCTAGCTCTTGTAAATATGACGCTTGGACTTTGTATTTTGACAGTTCAAAGACATGGGAGGGCTCTGGAGATGGTTATGTTTTAGTAGACCTACGATAGAGAAAATACTTGATCTCAAGCTGCTTGGAATTCGAGTGCACTAACAAAAATGCAGAATATGAAGCACTCATCTTGGGCTTACATAAGGTCATTGAATTCAATGTCACAGTTCTTAAAGAAATAGGTGACTCAGATATTGTCATGGGGAAGGTATGCATTACCATACATTGTGTGTCGCCTAATTTGAAAATCTATCAACAAGAGGTATGGCGTTTAATTTCTCAATTCCAAGCTTTTAACACTATATTTGTTCCTAGAATTCGTAACATAGCTGTAGATGCCTTAGAAAATGCTAATGCTAGGTTGTCACCACTGAGGGATGGTTTCTCTGTTGAAATTATTTATAAACCATCTGTCCCTGATAATATCACTAATTTATGCATTTTTAATGATGACCAATAGATGTTGCACTTCATGGCGAACACTAATGTATCCAAAAATGTAGTTATTGATGAAGATGAGCACAAAAGAGTGTTGCAAGATGCAGTTCGCGCAAACAAGGAGAATCCCATGCCAAAAAGAATGCTATCATTGGAGAATTTTTATGACTTGTAGAATCACTTTAGAGGGTCAGCCAACGCTAAAACCCATAGTTCAACGATGTCGCATGAACAAATTAATCTTGGGATAGAAAAGGATACGAAGTTTGTCAATCTAGGCACTTGTTGCACATCACAATAGAGACAATCTTTCATCTTTTTATTCAAGCAGTACCGAGATGTTTTCATGTGGACATATGATAAGCTCGAAACTTATGACACATGAATAATCCAGTATGTTATCCTGATTAAGGAAGGGGCCAAGAATTTTCAGTGGAAGCTGCGAAAGGTAAATCCGACGCTTGAGCCCCTAATTGAAAAGGAGTTGAGGAAGCTATTGGCTGCTCAAATCATTTACAAAGTGTGAAATTAAACCTAGGTATCTAATTTGGTCCCAGTAAGGAAGAAGTCCAGGGAAATCCGCATGTGTGTTGATTTGTGAAATCTCAACTGCTCCTCGGACAAAGACAACTACCCTGTGCCGTTTATGGAATAGAATTTACAAATAATATCAGGGTCATAGATGTTCTCTTTGCTTGATGGTTATTTTGGATACAACCAGGCTCTGGTCTCAAAGCCTGATAGACTTAATACTACCTTCTGAATGAAGTGGGGCACGTTCATATTTAGAAGAATGCCTTTTGGGCTAGTCACTGCTGGTGTGACCTTTCAACACGTAATGTACATCACATTTCGTGGACTAATCGGGCATAGCATAGTGGTGTATCTTGACGATTTCAAAGTGTTTTCAAAGAAGATTTCTCACCACATGTGCCACTTGAAGTAAATCTTCGAGCGATTCGAAAATATGGGATATCCATTAATCCCAAGAAGAGTATTTTTTCAATTTCCAAGGGTAATCTCTTGGGCCACATTATCACAAAAGGTGGGATTAAAGTAGACCTTGAAAGGGTCAGAGCTATTACGTAGATTCCCTTCCCAATGAATAAGAAAGCTATGTAGTCCTTCCTAGGGAAGATCAACTTTCTTTACAATTTCATCTTTAGTTACAGTCAAATTGTGAAACCTATGTAGGAGATGGTAAGGAAGGATGCAATATACAAGTGGGACAAAAGGGAAAAGGATGTGTTTTCCCATATCAAGAAAGCTATCGCAAAAGAACCAACCTTATACAACCCAAAATTCAATAAATATTTACTGCTATATACCTTCGCTTTTGATACTTCTCTTGCCACTGTGTTTACACAAAAGGATGATCAGAATAATGAGTGGCCAATATCTTTTATGAATGCCAGCCTACAAGGACTTGAAATTAACTATCCCGCCATTGATAAAAGGCATATGCATTTTATAAGGTGGGAAATCACTTATTGCCCTATCTCTTGAAGAATCATTGCATTATCTTTGTTCTGCACCCAACAATGAGATCACTATTTGTCCAACAAGAATTGGGTGAGAGAAGGGCGAACTAGATGACTGGTCTACAAGAATATGACTTAGAATTCAAACCAGTTCACATGATCAAGGGCCATGGTCTATGTTAGCTAGCAGTAGAAGAAGTGGATGAAAAAGAAGATGATCCATCTGGATGGGAGAAAGAAATTTAGATGTATAATGTCGAGCGAACTCCCCCCACTACTATCGTAAACTCTTGGTACATGGATATGCATCAATATCTCAAGCATGGCACTTTTCCCTCACACTTATCTACATTGTAGAAGAGGGAAATCAAATTAAAAGCATTATCTTACCATTTGGTGCATGGGGTGCTTTTCAGAAAACATCATAATGGAGTACTGCTCTTGTGCTTGGAAGCACATGATTCAGAGAAAGTGTTGCATGATCTCCACGATGGACCTGCCGAGGGAAACTTTGCGGTTCACATAACTATGCACAAAGTTATTTAGGCTGGTTTTTAATTGGCCCACATTATTCAGGGATGTTCATGGATATGCCCACATGTGTCTAGTCTGTAAAAAGTGTGCCAACCAAGGAAAGAAGTTAGTTGTCCCGTTGCATCCTATCACAATGGAAGAACCATTTCAACAATGAGGCCTAGATGTCATTGGTGATATTTTTCCACACTCATCAAAGCAATAATGCTACATTCTCACTGCCATAGATTAATTCACATGATGGACATAAGTGATTCCACTAAAGTAAGTGAATGATCAGGAAGTTATCAACTTCCTTAAGCATAATATCATTTCTAGGTTCGACATTCTTAATTCAATTGTTTTTTACAATGAAACATATGATTTTTGCATTGTCAAATGGAATTGTATTGAAACATTCAGCTAATTACTACCCATAGGGAAATGGTCTTGATGAGTCTACAAATAAGAACCTCATATGTATCATTAAGAAGGTTGTTTTCTCTGAAAAAGTAACTAGCACTCGCTTTAGTGAATGCCCTATGGGCTGATCGAGTCACACTAAAACCTTCTTTGAATACGTCTCCTTACTTCATGGTGTATGGAAAAGAAGCCATCCTACCCTCGAACATCTATTTTCCTACCCTTCAACTTTCACAAGAATCCCAAGGAAAGCCATGTTTATTGGTTCAAAGTAGGATAGCCACCCTACGCAAGTTGTAGGAAGAAAGACAAAAAGAAAAAGAAAAATTGTCTCTTCACTAGAGTTCTATCCAAAGGTGGTTCGAAAAGAAGTCTGTAGGGGAAAATAAATTTAGTGTGGGTGACCTAGCCTTGAAGTGGGAAAAAGCCCACGAGGACAAAGGAAAACACACTAAGTTCTAATCCCTGTGGATCAGACCGTTCAATGTGCACAAAAATATGGCCAACACGCATATCATCTTCAATCTCTAGACAGGAATATTGACTCTTTTCCTATTAATGGCCAAGATTTAAAACAATTTTCAATGATGATACGGGAATATACCCTAGCCTATGTACATAGTTTATTTTCTTGTTTGCTTGTTTGTTTGGTCTTGCATTTTGTTTTTCGTACATGTAAATAAGCATCATGTGTGAACATGTTTTCTGGCTTCTTTGTGTGTGGCTGAGTTGAAAAGAGTCTTGCAACACTGCAACATTTGGTTAACCTTTGATCCTCCTTCTTTGTACTGGTTACATCTTTTGGTCATGATGTTCTGATGGAAAATACGATATTTCCATAAGGAGAGTTTTGTTTCAAACCATGATACCCGTGTCCATTCTAGAAACCTTATGCTCGCACTTGGTTGTCTATGTTTCAACTTTTTAATGCTTATCTAATCAATAAAGGAGGAAAAGGAGGAAAAATACAAACGAGAAACCCTAAATCAAATATCTCTATATGCTTCTCTAAAGGAACAACCTATTCTACTCTCAATAAGTTAGGATCCCTCTTCCACCCATAAAATGAATAAGTGCATATACACATTCATATATAAATATATAAATAAAGGAAAAATAAGAGAAAGGATTCCTGCACAGAGAGGTGGATCAAGAAACTCTGTCGGGGTACTCTCTAGGCTTGCTAGAAGTGGAGCAATGTTTGTGTTCTTGTAGCGATTCTGCAGGGGTATTATTCAAGCCCGCTAGTAGTGGAGCAACCCTAGAGATGAAAAACTATACTCTGAAATCTAAATATCATGAACTATACTACCCTTTTTGATTCAACGTGATATTGTTGATCTTATGATTGATTTCAATAGAGAAGGCATAAAGGGGGCCATGTTTATTCACGGGGTAAGTGGGGAAGCCAAATTGATCTGCACGATGAATCAATACTCCCCAAAGAACTAAGACTCTATACAGAAGATTCAACTTAAAGAGAGAAGCTGAAATTCTACCAGTGTGTCGCCAAGTGTTGTCGCTACTACAAAACCCTCCAAAATTTTGGCCTACACCAAATTTTAGAGCCTACTTTGATCTTGCATACTATCATCACAAACATTAAGACTTACCACATGTGTTTTCTCTAAGTTTTTTAGTCCCATTTGCAAGAAAATCAAAATGTCATCTTTTCGCATGTTAAGTGTCACACGATGTACATAAGCTTGTTTTAGTGGTTTTAAGGCGTTATCTTTGTGTAATTGGTTTGATCTTACCATGTAAACATCCTTCACACTCATTTCCAAAATATTAAGCACTGTTGCACAAGTGTCATCACGGTTGTCGCAAAGTGTATCTTTGGTGTCACACTTGTCGTAAGTGGTCGCAAACTTGTCACACTGAGGGAATTATGTTGTTTATGTGTCCTGGATGATCTATGTTGTTTCATCAAGTATTCTAAGTGTGTGATCATAGTCAAGTCTTATCACTATTTACATCAAATTCATTGATCCCACACTTAGCCAAATTCAGAAAACTTTCCAACCAAGAAATTTAGCCTCATCCGACCCTCTTGAGCTACGGATTGCCTAGTTTCAACCCTCAAGCTGCAACCCTGCCTCTTGACATTGTGTAATGTGCAATTCTTTCCTCCCAGGACTATGCGCTGTGCAGTCTCAGTGCTCAAGCCCGAGCCTTGATATCAAAAACTACAAAATTCAACCCTCCAACCAAGTCTAAACTACGCATTGCATAGTATCATACCTCAAGTCCAACCCTTGAGCTCCTGAACTGCACAATTGCATAATCACATGGCCTCCTTATCCTCCAGATCTGCATAGTGGGAAACTTCAGCTGTCAAGTCATCATCCTGGCACCTTGGGATCCTGAATTGCGCAATCATTATGCTTAGTCCTGCTTGAACTACACATTACGCAGTCTCAAGGCTCAAGGATCAAGCCTCACCCCTGACTGCCTGAGCTGCTCAATTGCACAATCACTGACCCTCTCCCTCAACCTACCACCCGCTTTTGGATCAGACAGTGGATCATCATGCAACATCTTATACTAGGGGTCTATTCATTGATGTCGTATTTTCATGAGTGAATTTAATATGTAGGTACTCTATCATACCATGACATGATGAGTAAGAAGGATATGGAGAGGAGGAACATATTAGAAGACACATCTCTAGCTGCATATTCTAGTTGCTCAATTAAGAGAAAGCAAAGGGACACCATTTTGTGACCACAACTCAAGACTTGATATCACTGAAGAGTCCTTACCTCTAAGCCATATGGATGTGGATAAAAGAGAATTCTCAAGAAGACATATAACAAGAAGCAACAATAATGGGTTAACATTGCCATGTCATCATGCAGTCCATGTTAGCAGTGTCATGTCATGTCATGTCATGAGTCATCATATGCCACATCATTTTGTGGATTATGTAAATTCCTATTCAAAATGTATTATAAAGTGGAAGTCTAAAGGGAATGTGCAAAATATGAAGAGTCATGTATGTTGATTTTTGTAGCTTGGAAGGTAGTCCAAGCCTTGAGGATAGAGGGTTTGGAGGAATGATGTCCACAAATGGCCTCGTGGGCTTAAAACCAAAGCTTGGGGTTTTGTACCCATCGATGTTGGGGACAAAACTATGGAGATATTTCAACATGTGATTGATGAGGATGATAGTATTCGTCAAGATGAATCTGATGCATTGAAAATCATCTGATTCCAAGTTGTTACAGAGAAATGAATTTTTGAAGTTAAGATGGGTATATTTGTCTAGTTGGGTAGGTCAGCTTGAGGTTGAAGTAGTGCCCAAAGAAAAATTCATTGGAGCCGCTTGATGCCTATAAATATAGGTCAAATGTGATTAATTTAGACACATCCAAGAAGCATATTTCATAGTCTACACATCAATAAAGGCAGTGCGAGTGTAGGAACACGCAAGTGCAGGAACGCGAGAGTGCAAGAACGCGCGAGTGAAGGAAATCAGAAGTGCGGAAACACATAAGTGTAGGAACATGAGTGTAGGAAAACATGAGTGTAGGAACACGTGATTTTAGGAACATGAGTGCAGGAACATGTTAATGAAGGAACACACGAGTGCAGGAAGTGAGAGTGCAAAAAGCAAGAGTGCAGGAACATGATAGTGTAGGAATGCGTGAGTCTAGGAAAACACGAGTGCAAGAATGTGCGAGTGTAGTAATGTCTGAGTGTGGGAACATGAGTGAAAAACGTGCAAGTGCATAAACGTGTGTGTAGGAATACGAGTGAAAAACGTGTAAGTGCATAAACATGTGAGTGTAGGAATGCGAGTGAAAAACACACAAGTGCATAAATGTGTGAGTGTAGGAATGCGAGTGCAGGCAACACAAGTGAGGGCTGAGCAGGTAGCATACTGCACCAGGGTGACGTAGAAGTTAAGAAGGGATGGGTATGTATTGTATTGATGTGTTTAGGTTGAATTGATGCTAGTGGATGGTGTCCTAGGAGAGGATAGCTTGGAAGTCTGTTAGTAGCGAAGAGGAAGGGTTTCCTAAGTGGTTGGATGCCCTAACCAGGAGCAGATGATACAACAAGGATTGGTCACTCATTGTCTGTTGGAGGGTAGCGTGAGAGTGGACCAAGTGTGGATAGTGGATTGGGAATTTATGGTCTATTGGAGGACAACATGATAGTGTCCAAGTTGGAGCCTAGTGTGCAACACTCTGATGGACAAAAGTAGTTGCTAGAGTGGCAGTTTTTGAGCTCAAGGGTTGATGAGACAGAGGAGAAGTTAAGCAGCCCTACACTTGTCATTATGGGAAATGGACATATTATTGTGATAGGTGGAAGCCCTCCATGTCCTATGTTGGTCTTCATTGTAGAAACACAGGAAGACCATAGTGGGATGAAGTCCCTGAGTAGCTGAGGAGAAGCAGTGGGAAGTTGGGAGTTGTTCACAAGTGGAGCTATGAACAACTCGACAAGTGTCTCAATGTGTTGATGCATTGATGTATGAACGATCAAATAGTGAGCATATTGACAGCTGAGGTTCAAAGGTTAGATGAACTTGGAGCATTAATAGAGGTAGAAGCTATAGATCGAGAGTCAAAGGACTGGGCAGGTAGAAGGTACGACTGAGGGAGCTGAGAGAGTCGACTACATCAACTAGATGGTCAGAGTATCTTGTTGATTCTAGATTGGTTGTTAATGGACCGACACCAAGCCTGAGTTTTGTATTCTTGTACTAGTGGATGTATGAGGGCCATTATCCCTAGTATGGGAGCCCTAGACTGTTGTATTTTATGTTGATTAATATAACGAAGTTGGGTTGAAAAAATTTGTCTATATTTTGTGCACTAGTAGATTTACTGTTGTTTATATTCCATTGTGTAAAGTAGTATCATTGTGATTATTGGTTTGGTAGCATCAGAGATTCTAAGATTCTATCCTAGACCCATAGCATATCTCATTTACTTTGAGGGACAGTGAATCAAAGAGTGCACAACGAAGCAACTCAAAGGGAGTTGTGGGTGTCTAGATCATGGAGCAGAGGGTTCATCTAAATACATAGAGATGTGGTTTGGATTGGCTTGGTAGCCAGATTGGCTGGGAGTTCTAGTGGATTGGTGGAGAGCCTAGTGAACAACAATTTGTTGTAGGGAAGATTATTGATCATGGACTTTCGCTGATTTGCTAGTGATTGTTGGGACAACTCGAGGATTGATTTGGCATGGATGAGATCAGGATGATCGAGATTGCTTCATGTGATGGACTAGATATTGGCACGCTAGAGTCTTCATCAGATCGTGATGTTGCATATACGAGATTGGAGGGATTTGCATGAGTGGTATTTGATCCAGGGGGATGAGTTCTTGTAGGACTGAGCCACTGGAGGTCATGTAGGCTCAGAGGGAGTTTAGCCTCAAAGGGAGCATCCCTATGGAGGTTTTGGATCTTCAGGCTCAGATATGATGAGGCAATGGCACTACCAAGGTTGTCGAGTTCTTTCTATAGGGTATGCTGTAGTGATGGATGTCAGATGGGCTAGTGTCACCGATAATGATGGTTACTTCCTAGTCTTAGAAGTACCTCCTTCGCTAAGAGGGAGTGCTGATTTTGTAGCTTGGGAGGTACTCTAAGCCTTGAGGATCGAGGGTTTGGACGAAGGAGTTCCATAGATGGCCTTGTGGGCTTGAAACCTAAGCTTGAGTTTTGGTACCCATCGATATTGGGGAAAAAACTATGGAGATATCTCGACATGTGATGGATGAGGATGATAATACTCATCGAGATGAATTTGACATATCGACACTCGTCCGGTTCCGAGTTGTGGTTGAAGAGAAATGATTTTTTGAAGTTAAGATGGTTAAATTTGTCTAGTTGGGTATGTCAAATTGAGGTTAAAGTGGTGCCTAAAGACAAATTCGTTGGAGCCACTTTATGCCTATAAATATAGTTCAAGTGTGAGGCATTTAGACACATCTAAGAAACATCTTTCTTAGTCTACACATCAAGAAAGGTAACACGAGTGCAGGAACACAAGTGTAGGAACGTGAGTGCAAGAAAACAAGAGTGCAGGAACACGTGAGCACGAGAACGTGAGTGCAAGAACATGTTAGTGCAGGAACATGCAAGTGCAAGCACCATGAGTGCAGGCAATGAGAGTGCAGGAACACGCGAGTGCAGGAATGCGAGTGGAGGAAAGTGAGTGCAGGAACACGAGTGCAGGAATGCGCTAGTGCAAGAATGTGTGAGTGCAGGAACATGTGAGTACAGGAACATGTGAGTGTAGGAACACGAGTGTAGGAACGCACCAGTGCAGGAACGCACGAGTGCAGGCTTGCATAAGTGCAGGAACGTGATGTTGGAAAAAATACGAAGGGGGGGTGAGTCGGTATTTTCAAATCAATAACTTTTTCATTTCATATTCAGATTTATATACACAACTTTACTGAAAGGAATCTGCATGTGTACATGACCTTTCTTAAGACAACTAGCGTACATCTAGTAAACTTATGACTCAATTAATTCATCATATGTTGGTCTTCAACTAGTGCATTAGTACTTTAATAAACATTAGATAAACAGTAACCATGTGTTGTAAGAACATAATAAACTATCACACATAAGCAACACACATGAACATAAGGATTTAAGGTGGAAACCCAATTCGGGAAAAAACCACCTGTTGTTTCCGTCTTTGTCTTCTTTAATATAAAGAAAAAGTTTTTTACAATCTTGTACTAGTGCAGACTCTTACCAGTATGTAGGCACCCACCTGCAGAAGGCTACAACCTTCGATCATTCTACAGCTCCTATTGGAAGGGAGTTACAAGTCCCCTTCCACTCATTTGACTAAATTATTAACTTATTTATTAAATCCCTAATGAAAACCCATTTCCTGTATATATATTAACTCCCGTAATAGTTATTAATCCCACCCTATTTTAATTATATAAACTAAAGTTTCTACCCATGGACCCACTAACTAATCAATCCTTGATTATGTTAGTGAAAAACCTGATTAAATCCCGCCTGATGCCTTAACCCCCACCTTAATCACGCATTAAACCTAAATCGTTGTGCTTAAGTGCTTGTCGGGCCCCACATTACCTTCCGTGCAACTCCCGCACCCAACCACCACATGATCTCTACCCTCCCCATCTGACGGCCCGTGTTGATTTTGGAAGGGCCCAAAATCTGAACGTTACCCGCCCGAAATGGGTTGTTTTCTGTTGGCCCCCCAAGGCGACGTGGCACTCGATGAATGGAATTGAGTGGCCTCCCCCCAATACTGCCAAGTGTCCAAAAGTTGTGTGAAGCAAACCACTTACCACCAGCGCGCTACATGCCAAAACAACCAATGTTCACCCCGCTACGCGACAAGCTACTACTGTTCACCCATACCAGCCAAATTGACTTTTCACGCATAAATCCAAAAAAGCCCCAAATCATTGTTTTTATCGTTTTTTTATAACTGTAAACTTCCATGCACGTGCCTGTGAACGTTGAAAGTCGTCAACCCATGTACAATTGCACTCTGAAGACGCCAAAAGCTCCCAGATTGCCTTCCAGCCTGATTGAAGCCTTTTCAACCATTCAGAATTGCCAGTTACCTGGTTCAGACCTAGTTTACTCCAAGTTCTAGGTATTTAAGTCGAAATCCATTGAAAACCCCGTAAATTTCCAAACCAGACACTAAGTTTTCTTAATTAAAATTAAAGGGAAACTCTGGTAAATTGAAAACCCACCTAGAATTGACTCACCTTGCCCTAAAAAACTAAAAATTTACCTTCCCCATTCTTAAATCCACAAGAACTAAGAATGGTTGCCCCAATTGCCATGGATGGCAGGTGAAATTTCCACTCCTCACTTAGAATTAGACCACCTTTCCCTTACTGATAAATATTTCCAAATCAAGGACACCTCTGTCCTTGAATCCCCCATCAAACTATATTGTCGATATAGAGATCAATATCTGAACCACTCTGATAAAATTGGTCTCTGGGAGTCCAATTTACCCAAGTATCAATTCCCTGAGGTCCACATATTTCCAGAAATTGTCCATTATTTCCATGCAAACTACATCCCCAGTCAAAGAGCAGTGATGTCCCCATACCAGACTATACTTTTCACCAAAACTGTTGAATCAATTAATGAAATGTTGCAACTTCAACCAGGGAAAAATCTAACCCCTATTTCAATTGGAGACCTATTAGACTGTTTCCCCAAGCTTACCACTGCAAAACTTACTGAGATGTTTCAAACCTTCATCAGGGAGGAAAAGCATATCCCAAAAGATCCTCCTCCATATGTGGCTACCATATTTTCTCCATTTGGTCAGGACAATATAGCAATGATTTCTAGTGTCTTAGGATACACCACCAGTGATTATATAGATGAAATCATCTTAGCCTTCATGTATATCTTCACTCCAAGACAGCCTCCTGTTGTCATGTATGATTATGCCAAGTTCATTGTTGATAGGATGCATGAACAATTTCTTAGAATGAGTAATGAAAGAGTATTCAAGTATTCCTCAGTTTTGTACCACCTCTTTCTATATTACCAAGATGACAAGTTCCCCTTCTCTCTCCAAAAGCTTGATACTAAAGGTCATCCTAGGTCAATGATATTCTAGACTCCTCTAATCCATAAGCATGACTCACCATATCCATACACAGACTTCATAGATCTTTTTGTACATCCTATAGTGACAATGCTACTAGGAAGTCCTCCTCCAAGAATCAGTTCAGATATCAGGAGGATCCTGCAGCTTTCAAAACAACACAAAGTGAGAAGATTGGTACTTGTACCAAAATCACACTGAAATTAGGATCTATGGTTGTGAGTTGGCCCCATATAAACGGCCCAGATACCTCCCAATGAGGTTATTTGCTCTGGAGTACTACAGGCATATAATCAACTCAGATGAGGTGCATTTTGTTAAAACCAAAAAGAAGGCTCAACTCAGAATCAAAGATCAACTAGGTCCCTTTGTGTGTAATAACCGAGAAGCTGGAAAAGAAGCAGAGAAAATCCTTCAGAGACTTAAACTAAAATAGAGTTTCATGTGGAGATATGATCCCCGTGACTTCATCTGCAACAGAAGACAGAAAAACAATATGGCTTCCTACATTCACCACAGAATCCCTGAAATAGAAAAATATGCAAATCAATTGGAATCGATGGAGAATACTTTAGTGGACAGGGATATCACTGAAGTTGTAGTTGAAAATGCTTTAATTGATCTAGAGAAAAGGCTTGATGAGAGTTCTTTCCTGCAGGTGCTAGGAGGACCCCAGGTTCAAGAAGAATCTCAACTCCAAGAAGAATCACAGGCACAAGGAGAATCCCAGGCACAAAGTGAATCACAATAGAAGAAGAATCCCAGGTGCAAGAAGAGTCAGAACAACCAGACCTATCAAAGGAGTTAAGTCAAACAGGTATACCAGAGCCCATCATGAGTACTCCCTCTATCTTGAAAAATCCTCTAAATGAGGAGAAAAGCATCAAAAGAAATAGGGAAGAGGCCACTACTTCAGGCAAGGCAACCACACGGACATATGCAGAGACCAGCCTGATCAAAAGGCAAAGGTTAAATCCTGTCTCTGAACAAGAATTCACAGAAGAAATAGTTGGGGCCACCAACACAGAAAGAGAAGGAAGCAAGCCTACCACTCCTTCTAGGGGCACACTAGAACCTTCCACGTCACATACTCAGATGTTGGAAAGGCAGCAGAGTGTTGAAGTATCCTCATTTAGGATGCCAGCTGACAGGGACCAAGACATGAGGGAAAGATACAAGGACATAAAAGCTAGGAATGAGAGGCTAAAAGCCAAAACCTATGCACAGTACCTAAAGATGGCACCCACTAATCAAACAAGGCTTATGTCAGCCTATGATGTGCAAGAAGGCAAAATGCAGATGATATTTATGAAGTCTACTACTCAGAAACCAAGAACGTCAACAGACTTCAAAAAGATAGATTTCGAAGTACTGGAAAAGGACATTCATCCTATTGACCAAATTGAGCTGCACAAGCAGACATGGGAGTTGATTTACTCCACCTTGACAGGGAAAGCCATCGCAGCTCACCAATTTCAAAATTCCCTAAATAACATATCATCTCAATTCGAATTGGAGAAGGCCTCTTCACAGGCCAAAAACACCAGAATCAAGTCCTTAGAGGACTTAATCATTGAGTTGGGACATGATCCCAAAGATTTAAAGGCCACCGAAAAATTGATAAAGAAGAAGAATGATGACATAGCTACTTTGAAGAAGCAACTTAGTTTCCACCATTACATCACCCACAAACAGCAGAAGTCCTGGAAACACAAAAAAGACAAGAAGAGATTATGGACTTGGTCCTAAAGCTAAATGACCAATTGAAAGAAACAGAGAAAGAATTGGACACATTGATTCAGTCCAAACAAAGTGACTTGGCCACCAATTCTACAATTTCCATTCCCACAGTAACAATTGTAGTTCCTTTAACATTGGTAGCATCTTTGGCACCAACAGCTCCACCTGCCACAACACTACCAGTCACAACTGAGTCTACAATAGCAAGTACATCTATAGAGAAAACAATAGAGTTGGGAAAAGCCATGGAGGAAATTTCCATCCAAGAAATAGAGCTCAAGAGGCTAAAGGAGAAAGTGGCAAGCTTAGAATCAGACTCTAAGCTTGCCCAAATTTAGAAGAGAGAAGAAACACAGAAGGCCCTAAGGATGGGTGAGAAGATCAAGGTCCTAGAAAAATATTTAACTCTGCAAAAGCCACTAGGACAAACCAAGGAGATGCTCTAGGCCAGTATCATTGACTCTATCAATGATATTTGGCCATTGATTCAAGTAATATTTGAGCAAACTAAATTGGTAAAAGTGGCCACTGAAGCAATTCAAAAAGTAAAGGAAGATTTAGGAGACCAGCCTAAGGATGCTAATCGACTCATCCACTTCCTAAACAGCAAGAACAGACATGAGCTAAATGAAATGGGGTGTAGAGGATAGGAATGAAGCCATCATAGAAGTTAAAAAGGTTCTTTCCAAAAGAAACCTTATGGTCAACTTAGAGGAAAAATGCCATAACATTCAAGTGGGCATTGACAAATTCATTGCCAAATTTCAAATATTGAGGGATAAAGGCCTTCCTAGTCCTATGGTCATCCATGATAAACTTATGACCTAATTGGACTACACAGACAGACTAAGGAAGTTGGCCAAGGAACAAGCAAGTACTTCAGGCATCAAAACCTTACCTATAGGGAAAGTACTACATGACACTTTTGAGAACTTATTCTTTTTAGAGCATGAGGTGAAACATTTGTTTGTCACCAAGCCAAATTTTGCTAAGTACACATAAGCAGACGAAATCTACAGAAGAATGCTCAAAATAAAATTACCTGACCATGAATGGTGGGAAAAGATGACAGATTTACTACAAGTTACCACAGTAAATTTGAAGGCAGCCAAATAAAACAGGTAAGAAAAAAATTAACAGGGTCAAAGAGTAGCAGGTTAAAGAGTATCAGTGAAAGATTAAAGATAAAGATGATTCCAGCGTAAAAATATCAACCAGCTTAAAGGGCTCAAATTCAACTGCAACAACCAGCACTACCACAATAAAAGGGACAGCATGATGAAGTTTTCCATCTGTCCCTACCTTCAAGCTTGAAGATATTTTGATTCTCTAGATTAAATCTCATATTATTATGAGATATTTTGTAAATATTTTTTGTATAAATACTTCATATTTCGAAGTATTTAGGGTGGATTCAAAGACATTTATGTAGACTTTTCTCTCTAATCAAAGTGTTATTGTATCAAAAAGCTGGATTGGCTTGTTGGATCATGGAATAAAGCTCAGATATTTTTCAGGATTCTTGTGTAAAGCGAAAATCAAATAAGTATTATCTCATTCGTATTATTGTTTTTCCTCATGTTTCTTAGTAATCATATGTGTTTCTATGAAATCTGAATGTTAAACTAGGAATGATATTTCAGAACTGGCTTAAATGCACTCTGTTTTGACTGTTTACATTCTTAATGTTTTCTGCTAAACTATCATTGCTAGGGAATTCTTAGTTACTCCTTAGCTTCCGTAGTTTTCCTTTTGGTCTATGTAGCAAAGGATTCTTGATTACCCTTTGTTGATGATCACCATCTATTCCTCATTCTAATCCCAATCCAAGGATTCTTCAGTGCCCTTTCACCTTGTTATCACTCAAGTTGTCCCTAAGCTCCTGAAGGGATACGGCCGAGGTAACCACAAACCAATCTTTGGATTGCAGGTTCTAGCCCACCTGCAATCAGAGAGGGCTCTCTCTTAATGATTTAGCTTTGTTGATGAAGATTTTAGGCTAGCTATTGGGTTCAGTGGGTTTTGTTTAGGTTTGGATGGAGTTTGAATGGAAGGAAGTTGCATTAAAGCAGAGAGGCAAGGGATAGTGTGATAAGTTTCAAACCATTGGGCATGGAGTCATGGATTAAGGATTGTTGTTGCGTTTTCTTGGTCACAAGAGGATTATAGAGTAGGATAGCTACACATGAAACAATACCAATTGCCGAAAAGATGGGATGAAAGTCAGAGATGAAAGGCAATTAAGAATCTTTCATCAGCTAGCAGAGAAGGGAAGTGAATGAATGGTTATCTAGGAGCAGTTAAGAATTCCTAACTAACATTCATATGTGAAAGAAACAGTGTAAACATGATCATTTAAGTATCCATATTCATAACTATTCCTGATGAAAACATGTAGAAATCACAGAAATTGAGCATAGGGTGCTCCCAAGAAAATCCTAAACTATTCTTCCTTTCTGTAATTTTAGATGGTGGAACATAGATGATAAAACAAACATAAAACACTAAACAGAGTTAAGGAACACTTATTGAACCATGTAGAAGCACAGGAATTCCACAGTCACTCTTCAGCCAATTAAACACAGTGCACAGTTCATTCTCTGAGCTCTCAAGCAATCTTTGATTATAGAAATTATCACATATACAGTGCGAGTCTCTACTCGAGCAGAACATCAAACCAACAAAGACCAACCCTCATTACATTTTCAGGGTGGTATATATAGGTAAAATATCTAAAAGTATTTATTACAACTAACCTAAACAGGTCTGTGGGAAAGATTTTAAACCTAAATTTGTGCTGGAACTAAATGCAAGAAAATATCCTTTAGGCTGCACCAGAGGCAGCTGGATCAAAATGAATTAATATGGTGTCTTTGGTGACTTGGTGCAGTGGTTCTGTAATAACTGTGCTTTGAGTTCTGGTCCACTAATCTTATGTGAGTTTTAATGTGTAGTCATTTATGTTGGTGAGCTTTGAATGGTTCCTTAACTGCTTCTTGACTTTCAAGGTTTTATTTTAATGTTTCATTCACCTCAAGCCCTAAGAAAATCTTCACTGATACACTTCGCTGCAACACTGATACTCTTTGACATGTTTTTTGGCTTCACATCTGCTCTGATAATCTTCAATATCTGAACCGGGTCTCTCTCTGTCTTCTGATACATTAAAATTTGCAAAATCGGGCCTTTTCTGCCCTTTTCGGTGCAAATATGGCTGAGGAATCAAAAGATTCCCTAAAGATTCCCCAATATGGCCCATTTCCCATAGCGATGCGCGATTAGCGCTAAGCGCTAATCGCGCATCGAAAACTGCCTCAGAATTTCGATCCAGGGCTCTGAAGCTTAGATTTTGCACTTGCGCGTTTTTCAGCTGCTAATGTCAGCGGTACAGCGGATGACGTCAGCATGACATCAGCATTGGGACCCCCTTGTACGGATGTGACATCAGCATGATGACGTGGCAGTACGACAAGGTGATGACGTGGCGGTACGGTGGCAGGAGGCCGACGCAGGCCGGAAGGGGTGAGGTGGAGGCGATGTGGCAGGGTGAAGCGGCAAGATGACATGGCATCCACGTCACACAAGGGGAGAGCGGTAAGCAGTTGGCGTCGGACCGCTTTTGGTATGGAGGTGGTATTTGTCAGGGGAGGCCCAATGCAATGGGATGCCGCCAGCTGTCCCGGTGTACGACAGTGAAACCGTCGGGCATCGGGTGCTAACTAACCATCGCAAAAGGGTGCCCGATATGTATGAGGGTCGTCGGATCTGGCAGGGCTGATCCGACGATGGACGGGAGGAGAAGATGCACGGGTTTTAATAAAAGTGTGTGCGCGATAAACTTTAATATTTGCGACCGCGGGTGGGTTTGGACTTTAGGTTAATGATTAATATGTTTCGGCGCTTTGGTTATTTATTAATCAAACATCAGTAAATCCCAAAAATGTAATGCGCGGGGGTTGGTTAATGCATTTGGAGGGGGTTTTTTGTGTTTTGGAAGGAGTCCAAACACCTCGGAGGGGAAAATTATGCAGAGATGAGGGTTCTTACTAAGATC
>APFE030941518.1:424524-446127 GCA_000404065.3 Pinus taeda
TGGAGTTTGAATGGAAGGAAGTTGCATTCAAGCAGAGAGGCAAGGGATAGTGTGATAAGTTTCAAACCATTGGGCATGGAGTCATGGATTAAGGATTGCTGTTGCGTTTTCTTGGTCACAAGAGGATTATAGAGTAGGATAGCTACACATGAAACAATACCAATTGCTGAAAAGATGGGATGAAAGTCAGAGATGAAAGGCAATTAAGAATCTTTCATTAGCTAGCAGAGAAGGGAAGTGAATGAAAGGTTATCTAGGACCAGTTAAGAATTCCCAACTAACATTCATATGTGAAAGAAACAGTGTAAACATGATCATTTAAGTATGCATATTCATAACTATTCCTGATGAAAACATGTAGAAATCACAGAAATTGAGCATAGGGTGCTGCCAAGCAAATCCTAAACTATTCTTCCTTTCTGTAATTTTAGATGGTGGAACATAGATGATAAAACAAACATAAAACACTAAACAGAGTTAAGGAACACTTATTGAACCATGTAGAAGCACAGGAATTCCACAGTCACTCTTCAGCCAATTAAACACAGTGCACAGTTCATTCTCTGAGCTCTCAAGCAATCTTTGATTATAGACATTATCACATATACAGTGCGAGTCTCTGCTCGAGCAGAACATCAAACCGACAAAGACCAACCCTCATTACATTTTCAGGGTGGTATATATAGGTAAAATATCTAAAAGTATTTATTACAACTGACCTAAACAGGTCTATAGGAAAGCTTTTAAACCTAAATTTGTGCTGGAATTAAATGCAAGAAAATATCCTTTAGGTTGCGCCAGAGGTAGCTGGATCAAAATGAATAATATGGTGTCTTTGGTGACCTGGTGCAGTGGTTCTGTAATAACTGTGCTTTGAGTTCTGGTCCACTGATCTTATGTGAGTTTTAATGTGCAGTCACTTATGTTGGTGAGCTTTGAATGGTTCCTTAACTGCTTCTTGACTTTCAAGGTTTTATTTTAATGTTTCATTCACCTCGAGCCCTGAGAAAATCTTCACTGATACACTTCGCCGCAACACTGATACTCTTTGACATGGTTTTTGGCTTCACATCTGCTCTAATAGTCTTCAATGTCTGAACCGGGTCTCTCTCTATCTTCTGATACGTTAAAATTTGCAAAATCGGGCCTTTTCTGCCCTTTTCGGTGCAAATATGGCTGAGGAATCAAAAGATTCCCTAAAGATTCCCCAATATGGCCCGTTTCCCGTAGCGATGCGCGATTAGCGCTAAGCGCGCATCGAAAACTGCCTCAAATTTCGATCTGAGGCTCCGAAGCTTAGATTTTGCACTTGCGCATTTTTTCAGCTGCTGACGTCAGCATGACGTCAGTGGTACGGTGGATGACATCAACATGACATCAACAGTGGGACCCCCTTGTACGGATGTGACGTCAGCATGATGACGTGGCAGTACGGCAGGGTGATGATGTGGCGGTACGGTGGCAGGAGGCCGACGCAGGCCAGAAGGGGTGAGGTGGAGGCGATGTGGCAGGGTGACGCGGCAGGATGACATGGCGCCCACGTCACGCAAGGGGAGAGCGGTAAGCGATTGGCGTCAGACCGCTTTCGGTATGGAGGTGGTATTTGTCAGGGGCGGCCCGATGCAATGGGATGCCGCCAGCTGTCCCGATGTACGACGGTGAAACCATCGGGGATCGTGTGCTAACTAACCATCACAAAAGGGCACCCGATATGTATGAGGGCCGTCAGATCTAGGAGGGCTGATCCGACGGTGGACGGGAGGAGAAGATGCACGGGTTTTAATAAAAGTGCGCACGCGATAAACTTTAATATTTGCGGCCACGAGTGGGTTTGGACTTTAGGTTAATGATTAATATGTTTCGGCGCTTTGGTTATTTATTAATCAAACATCAGTAAATCCCAAAAATGTAATGCACGGGGGTTGGTTAATGCATTTGGAGGGGGTTTTTTGTGTTTTGGAAGGAGTCCAAACACCTCGGAGGGGAAAATTATGCAGAGATGAGGGTTCTTACTAAGATCCAGGTGAACTTAGTAATTCCCAAGGGGATATTTATGGTTATGTTTCAACCAGAGGGAGGGGATATTTACATAGCAGAATTATTAACATAGTTTTAGTAGGGGGAAGGGAAATAGATAGGGATTTACATAGTAATGTCAGGAGTTAGTATGAAAATGATAAGAAAGCGCTAAGTCTCAGATAACTTAGGATTTAAAGGGGAGATAGACCTTTGTAGAGAAAGCATGGACCCTCCTTGAGTAAAGCAAATCTTTACCAAGGCAAATGATATGGAAAATGATGAAACTAAGAGATATCAAGCAGATCTTGACCTCTTTAGGGGAAGTTAGTAAATGATTTAGGGAAGAGGAAGAAGGGGAAGTTAGTCATGCTTCGCTTGAGCTCCTTCATATAGTTTCTTTCCTTGCAATACTGATTTGAATAGATATAACATTTGAAAACACAAAACTGATCACAATCATTGATTCTGCAACCACCAAACTACCTACCCAGCCTACTTACCTAGCATTTTCTCTTCTTTTGGTTTGGGTGCACTTAGACTTGCGGACCCAGCTTTTCAACTTTTTCTTTTGCACTGTCCTCCTATCTATATCTACACTTATTTCTTCCAGGGGCTCAGATTAGGCTTTTGAGCACCCTCGTTTCTCTACCTATCTAAGAATCTGCCAAGATTAAGCTGTTTGGACAGATTATTCATTCTCTATATTCTAAAACAGAGGAAATTGAAAACTAGGGAGACAAAGATTAAGTTTTTGGACTCCCTTTAGTGAAAAAATGGAAAAACCCTCTAAATGGGATAACAACAGTTGAACTTAGACTACACACTTCATGGCCTCCTTCTTTGGTGTCTGTTAGCAAATATGGAGCATTGCAGCATGCAAAGTATGACATATTTGGCCTGTAAAAATGTCAATCATGAAATATGAGTAACCTGTTGCAGCCGGAGGCTAACACACCCTGGTTAGAATCATTCCATCCATCAGCCCTTGAAGATTTGCCTCTTGATTTGCTAGCCTACCCTGTGAACATTCCCTTTAAGATCTGATCCAGTTATGTTATCCTTTTATTCACTCCATAGCCCATGGTTTGAAGAAATTAGCTCTATCCATATGTTCCTAAAATTCCACTGCCCAACCAAAATCAAAACCTTATGAACACTAAGAACTAGCCTGAAATCCTCGCCCAAACAAAGTTAAATTATAAAGAGAGAGCCCTCTCTGGACTTAGGTTGGCTAGAACCTGAGTCTGAAAATTGGTTTGTGGTTACCTCAGATTATTTCTTCTTTTGATAACTTCTAGGGAAACTTCTGAGTGATAACAGTCTAAATCCCAAAGTAGGGAGGATGGTGTTGTTCATGGAGCTCTGACTTTGGATACACACCTAGATCCCTCGGTTGGTGTTAGATCTTATAAGCCTGATGGTACCTAAAATAGATAAATCTTGAGTACACCTTAGTCCCATCAGATTAGAGTACCATGAGATTAGAGTACCCTATTTAGGTATCTAATCTTTAGCATTATGTGTGTTGTGAACTCTTCATATAGCATATCATTTGAGATCTTCCATGTACCTCTGTATATATGTAATTATGAATACCTCCCTAGCTAAGAGTGAGTGTTGAAATTCATGTCATGGCTAGTAGGGTTCCATTCAAGTCATTGATCAAATGTTTGTGTTAGTAACCTATTTTCAGTAGTATTTATCATTTCTGAAAGTAACATGAAGTTATAGGCAGTGGCCTAAGACCTAGCGCTGAAAAAGTGGCTCAGAATATGGGGTCGTATTAGCTGAAAAAGTCCACAGTCACTGGCTTTTCTTCTTGTGGGAGTGACTGGAGGCCTACAGTCACATGCATGGCTTGTCAAGGGAGTGGGTGAGGGTCCAAATCAGTGAAAATTTAAGTTTCCTCAAGGGTTGGTCACCTAGAAAGATTGGTTGGCTCCTGGAGGTTCTGCAGCATGTGTGGAAGGTCATTTTTGTTTAGTTTCATTGGTTCCGCTTCCTTAACTATACATGGGGAGTTGAATCACATCATAATAGCCTCTTGTCACATATTTACCTCATTGGACCGGTTAGCTTGGGTAAATGTGGGAGGAGGGTGTTACAGAGTTGTATCAGAGAATGGTTCACCCCTTAAATTGGATGGGTAATGTGTGTTGGTCATGCATTCATGTCGGCTTCATATATGTTCCTTAAGTGGTCTATGTGCTTGTTGTGTATGAATAGTGGTGGTCATGGTTTCAGTGTGTCGCCATGTTAAAGATGATGGTGTTGTTGTTGGATGTTGTCATCATGAGTGTATGTCGGTGATGCATTGGTTATGCATGTCAGTGCTTACATATTGTTATGAATACATTGATATGGTTGTAGTTTCATGCATGAGGTCATGGTGTGTGGTTGGTATGGTCATGCATTGGTAACTGAATAATGGTTGAAAATATTATTAAATGTTGATATCATTATGTTTATACATGTATTGTGTTAATATGGTTAATCTTGCAGACAAGATATCCTCCCTGAATTATATTGAGGTATGTTGCTTATGTTTATGTTTTGGTTTAGATGACATGGTATACTTGTAGGCAGAGATCAAATATGACTAGTAAGATGGTAGATTACATTTCACAAGACTCTATGTATGGATCAGATGAGTAGCATGGTGTTGAGAATTATTCGCATTTAGAAGACAAATTGAGAAGTTTGAAGGAAAAAATAAGGAGTTGAAAAGTAGATAATGACAGGAGAAACGAGCAGAAGTTAATGCAGTAATCCTTCAGATTTTGTCAGAATTGCAAAGACAAGGACCACTTCGGATCAGCCATGGGCAGGATGATAGAAATAATGGGGCATATGGCAATAGATATCATGGTGGGAAAAGGTCAGATAGGGATGACATGATCAGAGATGGAAGGCTTTTGGATACTCTAGATAGGAGAGGTGATGGACACAAGTTCTATTCTAGTTCTGGTTCTGACAAGCACTATGATTTTCATCATTATCATACTTATAAGAGGAGTGATAGGGAATATTTTCTAGATGAGTTCAAGAAAGAAAAGCCACCTACCTTTGATGGATATTTGAAGAAGTCGGAAGATGCAGAGGCATGGTTACTTGGGATGAACGAATTATTTGAGTTTCATGAGTACATAGAGAATATGAAGACCATAATAGTTATCTTCAGCCTCAAAGGGAAAGCAAACATCTAGTGGGAAGATGTGAAGCGGTTCAGAGACATCAGTACAGAAGAGTTGAGTTGGCATGAGTTCAAGATACTTTTCACAAAGAAATACTTATCAGAGAGGTACTACGATAGCAAAGCCAAGGAATTTTATGAGCTAAGATGGGGTCGATGACAAATGAGGAGTATAAGACCAAGTTCCTAGAGTTATTGAGGTATGTATCATATCTTAAAGATGAAAATCCCAAAGTTCAGAGATTTGTCAATGGATTTCCATTAGCATTTAGATATCGCATTGAGTAGGATGAGCCTTGGTCACTTGAGGAAGTCATTGGGAAACTGAAGCACTGTTATGAGCAGTCAAAGCGTAAGACAGAATTGTAGCAACGTTGGAAAGGGAAAGACAAAGCTAAAGGTAAATGGCAACTGAAAAGAACAACGCCTCAGGATGCAGGTGAGAAAGTGAATGTTGCACCTTACAAGAATTTCAACGTAGTTAGACATGGACATGGGTCACATCCTGGAGGGAAGTTGAATAAATATGATGGTACAAGATGGTTGTAGTGTTGGAAATGTGGTGAGGAGAATCTTAAGAGGGATTGTTTATAGAATCAATATGGTAGGTCTCAGATTTATAGTGCACAGGAGGAATAGACTATCGAGGATGTTTGGCAGAGCATTTCTCGTATCTATGCAGCTTTGGATAACAGCCACATAGATCACCAAGAATCTATTATCAATATGGACGGTAAGCTTTTTGATCAAGTTGTTTCTATTTTGATTGACCCTGGATATAAATATAGTTATGTTAGTACTGACCTAGTGGATAAGTCTAGTTTGAATAAAGAAGTGCATCCTGAATCTTGGTTAGTGAATTTTGCAACAAGTACAAAGAAAAGAGTTCATCATTGGATAAAAATTTATGCATTCAATTTGAATGGTATGCCTACCTCAACACATTTGAATGTATTACCATTGGGATCATATAGTATGATTTTGGGTATGGACTAGTTGTATATTCATAGGACTAAGGTGGATTATTATGACAAGTCCATTGAGTGCTTGGATGATAATGGAGAATAGAGAATCCTACAAGGTAAGAAGAAAGCAACATTAGTTAGGATGGTGATGTCTATGTAGGTGAAGCACAGTCATAGAAAAGGGTTTGTGTTATTTGTAGTGCATATTTCTAGTGACAAAGGTAACAAGGATGAGGATGCAAAGGTATTCAACAGATATTCGATCTTGCAACAGTTTCAACATGTGTTTCTAGTAGAGATTTCAGAGTTGTCGCCTCACAGGGAAGTGGACTTTTCCATTGAGTTGGCACCAGGGGCAACACCAACATCAAAGGCACTTTACAGGATTAGCACACCAGAGTTAGTAGAGTTGAAGTTGCAATTGAAGGAAATGCTTGACAAGGGATACATTAGGATAAGTGTATCGCCTTGGGGTGCATCGATATTGTTTGTGAAGAAGAAGGACGGTACTATTAGGTTATGCATTGATTACAGGAATTTGAACAAGGTAACTATCAAGAACAAGTATCAATTGTCGAGGATTAATCACGTGTTCGATCAATTGAAGGGAGTAGCAGTGTTCTCAAAGATTGATCTAAGATCTAGATACCATCAGCTACCCATTAAACAAGAGGACATCTACAAGATTGCTTTCTAAACCAGGTATGGGCATTATGAGTGTGTTGTAGTTCCATTTGGTTTTACTACTACTCCAACTACCTTTATGTGCTTAATGAATAATGTGTTGTGTCCTTATCTAGACAAGTTTGTTATTGTATTCATTGATGAAATCTCGATATATTCTAAGAACGAGGAGGAACATGCCCAACATTTAGCAGCAATGTTGAGATTTTTGAGAGAGAATCAATTGTATGTTAAGCTCAGTAAATGCAATTTCTTTAAGACAGAGGTACATTTTTGTTTCCAAGGAAGGAATAACAATAGATCCTAAAAACATAAGAGATATCAGGAGTGGGCAGCTCCAAAAAATGTGGAAGAGGTAAGATCATTTATGGGGTTAGCAAGTTATTATTGGAGGTTCATCAGGAAATTCTCTCAGATTGCATACCCTATTACATCACTGCAAAGGCAATGTAAGAAATTTGAATGGATAGAGGAATGTGTAGGAAGTTTTGAGCAGTTAAAGTAGTTGTTGAAAAATGCTCCAGTGTTAAAAATCATTGATCTAGATAAAGAGTTTGTGGTGTTTACAAATTCTTACAATAGAGGACTTGGTTGATTCCTTATGCAGGAAGGACAGGTAGTGTGCTATGAATCATGGAAACTAAATGAGCACGAGACGAATTATCTGACACGTGATATTGAGCCGGCAGCGATCATCCTTTCTTTGAAGATGTGGAGGCACTATCCACAGTGGGTTGAGGTACCTATTTGACTAACCAAATTTGAATTCCAGGAAAGCTAGATGGTTGGTAATGATCAGTGAGTTTGACTTTGAGATCAGGTACATCAAAGGAAAGGAGAATAGGGTCGTGGATGCTCTTAGCAGGAGAGTACAGGTAAATCATATAGTATTTATTAGTTCTTATGGGACATACTTACAAGTTTTGATCTTACAAGAAGGTTAATAAGATGATAGGTATAGGGAGATTATGCACAGGTTACAACAGGGTACAGGTGAGCACAATGTGGAATATTATCTTACATTAGATGGTTTGGTCAGATTTAGAAACAATATATATGTGCCAGATAGTAGCGAGCTCAAGAAGATTATCTTGAGTGTGTTTTAAGCGAAATAGTATTCAGGTCACCCAGGATACCAGAAGACATTGAAAGCGGTGAAGAAGTTTTATTATTGGCCGAATTTGAACAAAGAAGTGGCAGAATTTGTGGCTAGGTGCTTGGACTGTCAGTGGGTAAAGGTTGAGTGTGAGCATCCAAGTGCACTACTATAGTTGATTCTGGTTCCAGACTGGAAATGGGAGGTCATTTCCATGGATTTCATCATAGGTTTGTTGAGGACATCTAGACAGCATGATTCCATCATGGTTGTGGTAGAAAGGTTGACAGAAGTAGTGCACTTCATTCTAGTGAAGTCTACATATTCATCTAGTGATGTAATGCCATTGCATGGTGTACTGAAAAGGATTGTGTCAGACAAGGATCTTAATTTCACATACAAGTTTTTGAAGGAGTTATTCGTACGATTAGGGACAGAGTTAGCCTTCATAACGGCTTATCATCCGCAGACAGATGGAAAGATAGAGAGGGTCAACAAGATGCTGGAGAACATGTTGAGGATGTATGAGATGCATCAGCAAAGGATATGGGAGGAGTAATTTCCGTTGGTTGAGTTTACTTATAACAATGGTTATCAAAAGTCACTAAGGATGAGTCTCTTTGAGGCATTGTATGGGCAGGGTTGTAATAGTCCCATCAATTGGAGTGATCCAGAGAACATAATGTTGATAGGACCAGACAAGTTGGTAGAAATGGAATAGGAAATGCAGGTAATCAAGAATAATTTGAAGGCAACACAGGACAGGGAGAAAAGTTATGCAGATCGGAACAGGATGTTTAAGGAGTTTCAGGTTGGGGAACAGGTGAACTTGCGCTTAAAGCTGAAGTGTATTTTGTAGAGAAAGATGCTCATGCTTTAGAACCGAGCAATCGAGCAGGTTAAAGAGAAGTGTAATAACTTTGGACTTGATGAAACTACATGGGATATGGCTGATCAAATGCAGGCTATGTATACTTATTTATTCTCTAGTTGAGTGAATGTTTTGGCATATGTTTTGATGTGATGTTTTGGTATATGTATATATGTTTATGGATTTATATACCGCCATGAGTTGTGTTATAAAGCTCCAATAAGCGGTATGGGTGTCATGTTGTTATGTTGTCATATTGGTTATTTCTCAACAAGTTGATCATTGTAAATACTGCAACGAGCTAAGTTAGAAAGCTCCATGGGAAGTATGTTTTGTTGGTTGTAGGTGTCGTTGAACACTGAGGGCAGTGTCCCTCCAAGGGGAAGGATTTTTAAACATCCCTTGTGAAAATTCCATGTAATAAATTTAATAAAGGAAAAATAATAACCAAGGTTATGGGACACGTATTCTAATTTGGAAGTTGGGAAAGACATCCTAGTGTAGGTGTTCATTTGATTTATTATGGCTAAGGAAATTGGTAAAGGTAATGGAAAAGGCTTCGAAAAGGCAAAGTGGCATTAATTGGCATTTTATTTATGAAAATAATGGATATTAGGAGAAAAGGAAGGTGAAAGGTCGCAGGTTTCATGTGAGGAGGAAAATGAAGGAAAATAATGGAAATTGAAGAAAATATAGGCCTCATTAATAAAAGGGCTTCTGAGGATCAGTTGGTACCTTTTGTCAATTCAATTTTGGATTTGTCTCTCTGTTCTCTCTCTCACGCACTCTTGGAGAGTTTTCTTGGAGCACTTCAGAATTGGATCAAGAAAAGCAAAGAAGGCAAATGGAAGCAAAGATCAAGCAAGGAAGAGTAGGATCAAGTGGCTACAGTGGGATTCTTTGCAGGTATCCAATTGGATGTATGATTTCCTTACTAGTTTTGGCATGCATGGTTATGCATGTGTGTTTTTGGTTCTGTTGGTTTCATGGGCATGGGTGTTGACAGGGGTGACATTGTTCTTCAGCCTTGCCTTGCCATTTTTGGATAGCCATGGTGTGATGGGATATCTTGTATTTGGTTGAGATGGATTGTTGGATGGTTTCAAAACTGAGTGAGTTGGTCTCTGAAAGAAAGAACACATGGCCTAGGAATCCCTAGACTAGACTGGGATTACGATAAAGCAAAATTTTGTGTGCCTCATTAGGCCTAAGAGTCCTCAACTAGTGAATGGCAGGATATACAGTAAATCCTAGAGGTGTGTGCCCTCAATCATGCCTAGGAATACTTGACCGGAGAATGGTGGGATATATGGTAAAACCTAGAGGGTGGAGTATTTATTAGGCCTAGGAATCCTTGATTGTTGTATGGCAATATATATAGTAAATCCTGGAGACTAGCAAATAGGGAAATTCCTCACAGTGTATGTGGCATCCATGCTTGTTTAGGGCCTAGTGATCCGGTGGGAATTGTGGTAAAGCCTGGTTCTATTGATGAGGGTAAGGTGGTTTTTCCTCAGGAAGCCCTAGTTGATTTTGGTTATGAGTCCCACATTCACGCTTGAAATATGGCACGGGTGTGATTGGCTAAAAGAAAGATTTGGTTCATCTAATCTATTTTGGGGTAGTAAGCGGAAGTCAAAAACCTAGTTGGCTTATGCATTCATTAATAATAGTTTCTTCCACTTGGTATTTCATGTGTAAATGTACTAGTTCATATGTGGTATTTATGGTTGTTATATCCTTGTTATTTCTATTGGTTATATGTTCGTTATGAGTATGTTTTATGATAGTTATGATGTATGGCTCTCATCATGTTTTGATTTTCAAATGAATGTACAATGAAGATATGACCTAACAGATGATAATGCATCTAATGTGATAAGGCATCAATGTTTCCTTACGAATCTCAGATGAGTATGAGACCCCTATGCTCATATATCTTGTTATGACCTGTAGAGTACATATTTATGACATGTTTGACGAAATGCATGTCATGGCTAGTAGGGCTTAACTCAATTCATTGATCAAATGTTTTGATTAGTAAACTATTTTTAGTGTTATTTATCATTTTTGAAAGTTTCATGAAGTTTTGGATAGTCGCCTGAGACCTAACCCTGGAAAAGTGGCTCAAAATTTGGGGTTGTTGGCTTAGAATTAGCTGAAAAATTCCATAGTCGTTGGCTTTCTTTGCTGTGGGAGTCATTAGAGGCCTACAGTCACATGCATGGTTTATCAAGGGAGTGGATGAGGGTCCAGATTAGTGAAAAGTTAAGTTTCCTCAAGGGTTGGTCACCTAGAAGAGTTGGTTGGATTTTGAGGTTATGTAGCATGTGTGGAAGGTTAGTTTTGTTTAGTTCTATGAGTTCCATTTCCTTAACAATACTTGGGGAGTTGAATCACATCATAGTAGCCTCTCATCACATTTTAACACCAATGGATCAGTTAGCTTGGGTAAATGTGGGAGGAGGGTGTTACAGAGTGGTATCAGAGCATGGTTCAACCCAAGCCTCCCCTAAACATTAATGAGGTGTGGATTTGATTTTGGTATCTATTTGGTTTAGCTAATACAATACACTTGAAGGAAGAATAGAATCAAGGATGACAAGAAAAATGGTAGGATATAGCTCCCATGACTCTCCCTACAAATTAGTTCTGCAACAAGGAAATGAGCATTCTCCTGGTATAGCAGATATATTGAGGAGCTTGAGGGAAGAGATCCAAAGTTGTAAACCAAACAATGATAGGTTGGTTGAAGGTTAGGAAAGATTGCAAGGGCTCAAGAGAAGCAGATAGATTTCATTGTGGCAATTCTTCAAAGCTTGTCAGAATTGCAGAAACAGGGACAATTGAGGATCAGTCAAGAGAAGGAAGAGAAGACTAATGGAGCCTATGGTAGCAGGTCTCGGTCCAGATACAGGTTGGATAGGGGGGACACAGTTAGAGGTGGTAGATCAATGGACACATCTGAGTAGAAGATTGGTATGTATGGATGTCATTCTAGTTCCTCATCTAGGAGACATCATCACAGTCATCATCGTCATCATCCTTACAGGAGGAGTGAGTGCTTTCCAAAGGAGTTTAAGAAAGTCAAACCTCCTACATTTGATGGAGAGATGAAGAAGTTAGAAGATGCAGAGGCATGGTTGCTTGGGGTGAAGAAATTATTCAGATTGCATAGCTATTGAGAGAACCTGAAAGCTAATATATCCACCTTCAGTATTAAAGGGAAAGTATATATCTGGTGGGAGGATGTAAAGAATGTAAAGGGTATTCAAGAGGATGAGATGATTTGGGACGAGTTTGAGAGGCTCTTCAAGAAGAAGTACCTATCGGAGAGGTACCATGATGACAGAGCTAAGGAGTTTTATGAGTTATAGATGCATTCCATTATATATGATGAGTATACTAGTAGGTTCCTGGAGCTATTGAGATATGTGCCTTACCTCAAGGAGGAGAAGGCAAGATTCAAAGTTTCATCAGTGGGATGTCAGTAGCATATAGAGATCGAATTGAGTTCAATGATCCTAGATCATTAGAGGATTCCATTCGGAAGTTAAAGCATTATTATGAGTCATTAAAGCGCAAATTTGAGCCTAAACATGACTTGAAAGGAAATGAGAAAGTTGAAGGAAAGTGCCACCAAAGCAGGGCATACCTCAAGATGTAGGTAAGAAAGAAAAATGTGGTTCCTTATAAGAAGTTCAATGTAGTTGATAAGGGACATGGGTCGTAGTCTAGAGAGAAACCGAGTAAAGGTGATGGTAGGGGACTGTTGCAGTGTTGGATATGTGGCAAAGATCATCGCAAGAAGGATTTTCCATTGTATCAAGGTGGTAGGCCTTAGATCTATATTGCTCAGGAGGTGCAAATAGTTGGGAATGTTGGTCATATAATTCCTCGGATTTATGAAGCTATGGACAACAGGTAGGTGGAGCACCAGGCATCTATTATCGAGATGGACGGTAAGCTCTGTGATCAAGTTGTTTCTATTTTTATTGATCTTGGATCTAATTATATTTATGTTAATCCTGACTTGGTGGATAACTGTGGCTTGAGAAAAGAAGTGCATACAGAGTCTTGCAGTTGGCTACAGGTACAAAGAAGAGGGCTCACCATTGGGTAAGAGATTGTGCGTTTGAGTTGAATGGTATTTGTTGGGTAAAATTAATTGCTTAATAAATCAATAAAACCACTAATCACCTAGACATTAATTATCAACCCGACAGCGTCTTCTTATTTCAAGGCAATTGGCAAAATATATGCATAACAATGCCAACAACTAACATTGGTTCTATATGATTTTGTTTTATACTATCAAACTCATTCAGCAAGAAATAAAATGTAAGACTTGAATAATAAAACTAAAATTAAAAAGAAGAAAGTAAATGACAGGAAAAACAATTATGCTAATCACACAAATTGAATCATTGTTAGATTAAAGCACACATTGCTAAATTGGAAATTTAATCTACTGCACCCAACATAATTCAAAGGCTAATCTACAATAGTAAATTAAATGAAATTTAGAAATTGGATGAAATAACAAATCTAGAAAATGCAGCAAACAACAAATTAGTTAAAGGAAAGGAAATCTATTAAGGAATGACAATTGAAATTCAAATAAACAAATACATAACTACACTAATTTACATGTTCAAGGCAGCACCTCGTCCAAGGTAGTGGGCCCAACTACCCAAGACTCAGTTCCTCCTTGAGAAATAAATGAGATCGGATTACAAATAACAGATGTAGAACTTCAATGGATAGCTTCATTTATTAAAATTTATGAGAGAAATAATTACAGCATAATGAAGCTCTTAGCTTTCCCTCAAATTCAACAATTGTCCATCCTTTCATCTCTCATCTCTTATCTCCTCTCCTACATCCTATCTAACAATTGTCCATCTCCTATATCCTAATTATCCTTCCATTATCCCCCAATTATCCTCTCATTATCCTCTCAATTCCCCTCTAATTCTACTGTTTCCTCTTTGATCTTTGTTTTCATTTAAATACAAATAGAGCAAAGGGAAGTTACAACAAAGTTGATTACAAACTGGTCTCCATTACAAATTTGGATTGTACAAAACAAATTGATCAGAAAGATCATATCTGAAAGATCTTTCCATCAACATTCAGTAGGAACAAGTTGAATTTGGTATTGCAATTGGAGGAATTTGGAAAATGGTCACAACAACAAATCTGAGAAAATCATCTTCGAAGAACCTTCTATTTCTCTTAATACAGACCGAATTCTGCTCCATACAAAACTAATCGGTTCTGTTCTGGACAAAACCCATGTTTCAGATTTTCTAGATTCTCCTTCATTTGTCTGAAACGTCCAATGAAAATTTGTCACTTCTTATTCCAACAAATATCTGAGTTAGAATATTTAATTATGAGTTGGAGATCAAATTTACAATTTGGAAAAAATCTTGGAGGCTAAAATCATGTGTGATGTTATAAAAAATTCATTAATAAACCATCATTAGTAAAATCATGCATAATAATCATCAGTTTATTAAAAATAAAGGAGAAAAATAGTTATTATCCATAAGAGCATAAATAATTATAAAATGGAATTATATGATAAATTATGATAAATAACGTGATAAAGAAGGGTAGAAATGGATGAAATAGACGTTAAAAAGTGATATTAATAATGACAAATTAGTGGCCCAACAGTATTCCTACAACAGCACATCTGAATGTACTTCCATTGGGATCGTATAACATGCTTTTGGGTATGGATAGGTTGTATCTTCACAGGACCAAAGTAGATTGTTATGGTAAGGCCATTGAGTGCCTGGATGATAATGGGGAAAAGAGAATAATGTAGGGGAAGAAGAAGCCCACATCAGTGAGGATGGTCACCGCTATATAGGCCAAGCATAGTTGCAGGAAAGGATGTGCGATGTTTGCAGTTCATATTTCTAGTGACAAGGGTAAGGATGTTGAGGATGCAGAAATATTCATGAGGTACCATGTATTGCTGCAGTTTCAGGATGTGTTTCCAGCAGAGATTCCAGAGTTGCCTCCTCATACGTAAGGGGACATTTCTATTGAGTTGGTACTAGGAGTTGCACCAATGTCAAAGGCACATACAAGATAAGGACACCAGAGTTAGTAGAGTTGAAGTTGCAGTTGAAGGAAATGATTAACAAGGGATAAATTAGGCCGAGTGTATCGCCTTGGAGTGCACCCGTATTGTTCATGAAGAAGAAAGATGGTACTCTTAGGTTGTGAATTGACTACAGGTAGTTGAACAAGGTGACAATCAAGAACAGGTACCCATTGCCGAGGATTGGTTACTTGTTTGATCAGTTGAAGGGAGTAGCAGTGTTCTCAAAGATTGATTTGGTATCAGGATATAATCAGGTATGCATCAAAGAAGAGGACATATACAAGACTGTCTTCAGGACTAGGTATGGGCATTATGATTTTGTTGTGGTTCCTTTTGGTTTGACTAATTTCCCAGCTACTTTTATGTGCTTGATGAATAGTGTGTTGCATCCTTATGTGGACAAGTTTGTTATTGTATTCATTAATGACATCTTGATATATTCTAAGAATGAGGAATAACATGTCAAGCATTTAGCAACAATGTTGAGATTTCTAAGAGGGCATCAGTTGTATGCCAAGCTTATAAAGTGGAGTTTATTTCAGAAAGAGGTACATTACTTGGGACATGCTGTCTCCAAGGAAAGCATGGCAATGGACCTAGAAAAGATAAGGACAATCATGGAGTGGGTAGCTCCTAAGAATGTGGATGAAGTCAGATCATTCATGGGGTTAGCAAGTTATTATAGGAGGTTCATCAGGAACTTCTCACACATTGCATATGCTATTACATCTCTGCAAATGAAAGGTAAGAAGTTTGAATGGACAAAGGAATGTACAGCCAATTTTGTGCAGTTGAAGCAGTTGTTCACCAATGCTCCATTTCTCAAGATTAAAGATTCGGATAAAGATTTTGTGGTTTGTACAGATGCTTGTAAGAGAGGGATTTGTGGGGTCCTTATTCAGGAGGGACAAGTTGTATGTTATGAGTCCAAGAAACTCAAAGAGCACAAGTAGTATTATGTTACGGATGATCTTGAGTTGGCAACTATTATTCATGCCTTGAAGATGTGGAGGCATTATCTTCTTGGAATGAGATTTGTATTGATGAGTGATAATAGTGGGTTGAGATGTATGTTTGGCAAACTAAATCTTAATTACAAGAAAGCAAGTTGGTTGGTCACCCTTAGTGAGTTTGAATTCGATATTATATACATTAAGGGAAAGGAGAACAGGGTTGTGGATGCTCTTAGCAAGAGGGTGTAGATGAACCATGTTGCAATAGTGAGATCTTATGGGAAACATTTACAGGATCGGATCTTACAAGTAGGCCAGTAGGATGGTAGGTATATGGATCTCAGGCACAAGTTACAGTGGGGTGTAGGTGATTAGGATGTGGACTATCATCTCACAGTGGATGGATTGGTGAGATTTAGGGTCAGGATCTATGTGTTGAATGATAGTGAGCTCAAGAAGCTTATCTTGAGAGAGTTTCATGTCAAACCATATTAGGGTTGTTAGAGCCTAGATTTACCTCAGGCTGAAAAGGTAAGCTTCTAGGTCCACAACAAACCACGCTCAACCTCGTAGCTAGCCCTACGAGGATAGGAGAGGGCTCTCTCCGGGTCAATCTCAGCTAAATATAATCGATGGGGCTTGAGATGACTAGTTTAACAACTGATATTAGGCTAGGTATGACAAGCAAGGATTTGATTTGATTTTCTCTTGGGGGTTTTGTTGGAAAAAGGGAAAGGCAAATTTGGGTCCAGGGATGAGGCCAAATTTTTGCAGAGTTCCAGTTGGGGCAAGGTAGGCAGTAGTTTTGATGCTTTAGATTAAATTAATGGATAGAAAAGACTACTAAGGAGTTGAAGAGGGCAAGAGGCTACAAGAATCCTCTCCAAACAGATGAAAACATGTAAAACTAAACAAATTTTAGGGCAGAGCACCATAAGCTAATGAATTCTACCTTTGTCACTCAATTTGTTTAATTTCAGAAGAAAAGAAAAGGGAAATGGCATACATAAAACATCAATGAACTTACAATTACATGAAGAAAAACACCATCAAAACACAGTGCCACATGGATCCCAACAAGTGCTACAAAACCCTGGTCTTTCCTTTGCCAAAAATGCAAAAATCAAATGTACAATGAAATGCCAAGCAATCCCAAGTGTCCAACCCTGAAAATGACTGAGAAATTACATGATATAGACAAGCCTAACTCCTTCCCATGCCTCTAGGGGTCGAGCTCATCATTCTAGGAGCTGTTTCAACCATATCTAAACAAGGAGCTAAAAAATAAGCAAAGAAACAACTTGCCTCTATATGCTAGGAAACTGATTCATTCACTCACATTTCACCTTTTGGTGAATGAATCTACTAAAACAAGTAAAAATGTGCGAAAATTACATCATGTTCATGAAATTACATCAAGTTAGATCAAGAGTAACATCAAAAAGTGAAACTAGTCAAAACTGGCCGAAATTTTGAGCTAAAGGGTGAAAAATAGGCCAAAATTCTCTATGCGCCGCGCCCAAAATCTCTATGTGTAGCGACTTTAGAGCTGATTTAGAGGCCCTTCCCAAAGTCCAAATTGAGCCCATGATAGCTTGTTGGAAAGCCTTGCCTATCTACTTTCCAACCCAAGTGGAATTTCTGGATTTGGATGTCATTAGCCCCTCCAAAACTTCAATCTCCCAAGACTGCTTCCTGTGTGTCAAAATAGGGGCAGTGAGGTCATTTGTTGAGTATTTTTTGACCTTTTGAGGGCTCAAAACCTGCCCAAATTTCTTGGCCATAGATAGGCAAGCATAATTTATCATGAAAAATCCAGAAATGCAAAGTTTTTTGGATTTGGATCTCCCTAGCAAAAGCGAGCGCCACGTGGCGCGACGCATAGGGAGGAAAACTTTGTTTTTTAGTGCAAAAAATTTTCAAAATGCAAAAATTGCTCCAAATAGCTTGAAATTTGGGCTGGACCTTCTCTATGAAGAGTTATGATGGGCCAAGGATGCCTCGGCCAATATCCAGAGTTGATCATGCTCTTTTTGCTTCTTTTTGCTTCTTTTTCCTTTTTGATGCCTTCCTTAGTTTTGCCTTTAAATTCCTTATTCGTGCCTTGCAAACCTTGTTCCATGCCATGTAGTGGAAAGCCATGTGTCTTAGTAGTGCTTTGTCCCTATCGGCCTTGTCCAGTAGTATTTCTAAGTGGATGTTGGCTCTCTCAAGCCAAGACTCCCGATCATCATTAATCTCTTGCTCCAATGAAGTGAATTCAATCCTCCTCCTTTGGGCAGCTTGGCGATTCTCCCTGATGTTTTGTAACTCCATAATCACCCGTTGTTCTTCAAGATGCTTATTTCTCTGCTCCAAGTATTTCATAGTACACATAGCCCTCTCCAAGCTGAGGGAAAAGGCTTTGATCTCTGTCTGCTGCTCCTGGATGATCTCTCTAAGATTTGCACTTTGCGGGCCCATGTCTGTATTGTCATCCTGAACAAGAATAAAGTCCTGCTCACCGCAGCAAGTTTCCTTGAGGTATTTTAAAAGATAGGGTTTTATGTTTTTTTTTTTAACCATTACCATCCATCAACCACCATACCTTAGCACAAACTTGGATGAAACACAAAGATGAAGACTCTACCTGGCAAATCTGTGCGAGTTATTAGCAATTTGGAGCAATTGTTAGCAGTTTCGGGCCTTTAGCTCTATGCGCCTGCAGCATACCCAATGCGCCACGCCTCCCTAGTGCATTGCACGTGTGCAAAATAACACTGCGTATTCAAGCCCAATGCGACGCGCCTCACCAGTGCGCCGCGCCTCTTACTCAGTGAGCCACGCCGGCAAATTACAACAATTTTTTACCCAGGCTTCACACTCATTCACCCAAATCGTTTAGCTTTGGTTCTCTTTGCTTTCTTGCGTGTAAATGAACTATTGAAGCACAAGAATATCTCCTATGGCATGGACTTTGATTCTTCATTTGGAAAACCCACTTTTGTAATGTTGCAGACTTTGGCACTTTCACATAACTCTGTTTTTGCTTCCACTTTGATTTTTGGCTGAATGAGGAAACTCTGCCTATTTTTGCAGGGATGATTGGCATGTAATTTCGGCAAAGGATGACCAGGGCTGCGCCTGTAGTACCTCGTGACTAAAAAACTTTAAAAAATTACATATTTATTACAAACCATAAATTTGATGATTTCTTCTTCAAAATAGAGTTTTGAAGAAGAATCATGATCAAACATATTGACGATGAAATTTTGCAATGAAAACGGATTTTGAACCTCCCTCATTACCTGTGGACATTATTAGACTTTTTGAAGATGAAACCTTAGACCTAATGACTGGATTGAATGAGACACCTAAAAATGAAATGCAACAAAAGAGATTTTGATTGCTGACAGAGGGATGAAAAGACCAACTCTAACATTGGCTCCAATGGGGATGGTAGCTCTTTGGAGGTGCCAAGAACTACAGATCTTTGGGAGAGCAGACATTGCCTTCATCCATTGGGCAATGGAGTCACAACACAAAAACTGACATTATGCAGACTGACTCGGAATCAAGGCTAAAACTAAAAACCATAATAAAATCAAACATGACTAAACATAACTAACAAACTGGAAAGATGCTCATATTTGAGCTTATTCATCAAACCTACTCTAATTTTTCTTTTCACCACCCGATCAAGTGAAATGGAAAAGCCAATGCAACCAGGTAAGTATCCTGGTTGCTATTTGATTTCTTCCCAAATACTTTCTGATGCGCAGGAAAAGGGAAGAATCGAAAGGCAACTCCCATGGAAACTTGGAATCAAGTTGGCTGCTGATAAACTTGCGAAGCATGAGTTGACTAGATGACTTCAAGAATACTGAGAAAGGATCTTCATAAATATAGCTTTTGATTAACATTAACACATTACTGCTCTGGTCCAGGTAATCTTCATAGGTAGATATTAAGATTTTTCTCACATCTGTGCTGTCTTTCTTTGGGGACAACAGCAGGCTGTCAAAAGGATCCTGAATTTCGTGGATAACCAAATTCTGTTGTTGATTCCAAACAGAACAAAAGTATCCTTTATCAATCTCTTCATATGACTACAAACATTGGTGTGAGCTTTGTAATGAAAAATCTGTTAAACAAGACAATGAAGTCGACTTTTGAATAAGATTATTATCAACATTCTTTTTTGGCACGTGGTTAGCTAATGGAGAAGAACTTTTACAGGAAACATTATCCAACACACAAGCAATAGGATCATCAAAAACTTGAAAAGATTGTTGCAATGTGTCCATTGAAACTGTATAACATCCTACTGGTTGTTCATCTTTTCCTTTAGAGATATTACGAAGATTTTGCTTTATAAACTGAAATGCTTCGAAACAAAAGGGTACAGAATCCTCTTGCATCATTAGATCATGTATTTCAGATTCCACGCCTTCATATGTAATCCGACCTTCAATTGCATTTGGTGGCTGAAAATCTGGTGCTAGGTAGGGTTTTGTTTCCAAAATGATTTCATCAGTCGTTCCAGGGGAAGATTTCTCATTAACAACTTGCTCAAGAATTTCGCTATCTGTCTCATCCTCCACATTAAAACTGAGAGATTGTTGATTTCCTACAGGCTGTTGTTGATGCCTCGAAAATCGTTGCATCAACATCAGGGGATAACCACCCGGTCCGAACCTTAATACAGCTCCTTTTCTGTTTGGGATGGTGGCTCCGACTAGATATAATGGGACCAGTTTCCCAGTAATGAATAAAAAGGGATGGATGAGTGACTGGTTTTCTAATAAGTGATAATGAATGGATGACTTAATCTATAAGCGAAAATACAAATGACTATTCTATCCTGGGAAGCTTCTATTCTTAAGCACAACGTTTGATGGTCTATGTTCATCAATAGGCATATAGATGACTCTATTCAATAAACATAGACATTCATTCATATAATAATTGCTTTGTTCAAATAGTTGAACAAAGTAATTAATAAAACATTGTTACACTTGTCTTTTTATATCACTGATACATGTATGATTGGAAGAAAAGCATGATGTAAACATCCAATAGTGGAAAGTATAAAGAATGTTGTTAAAACACGTGCATATATTCAATAATAGCAAGAATGATCAAATAACAATTCATATAAAAAAGAATGAATTCAGACATAGATAGTAGTACCATATGAGCTGCAAATCATTCCCAACATCAATCGCAATTCGAATTCCTTCTTCTAACTCAGAAATACTTTTAAATAAAGGCAGTAGTGCACATCCACATAAAAGCTTCGTTATCAAAATTGGAATAATTGGCCCAGTCTTTATAAAAAAATATACCTGAAGTACAGTAGTGCAACTTTAGATTTAAGTCATATACAAAAAATTACGACCCTTTCTAAATACATGAAAGGGTCTATAAATACTAAATTAAACTAACTAACTACAAAATTAAAATGCTACTAAATTGGTATAACTTGATCTTGAATATCTCCCCCACAGCAATCTGGTAATCGGCAGCATGATTCATCACTCTGGTTGTTTGCCTTTCGACCTGAGTTAGCATATCACTAGCATTGGTTCCACTTCTTGAGGGCAGCTGAGATGAGAATTGAGTTGAGCAGAATAGGTGGCATCGTGTATATCGGGAATGATACACCCGATTGCATCTGTTAGGCACTTGAGGGCGGCTCTCTGGCTGTATGGTTTTA
>APFE030941520.1:0-32439 GCA_000404065.3 Pinus taeda
TATATCAACTCATCCTCGTGATCTCATCAATATCAACTTGCTCTGTTTCCTTAGTAGAATGAGCCTTATCATAATATTCCATGAATCAACTAAGCGTATGTCATATCTCCAAGCAGTAACACAAAATCATATCATATGTATGTGAAAACACCATAGTCATCATCTATGATAATAGTGTCATCATCAAGAACTGCATGATATTTCCACAAGAACCCTCAATATATCAACCATGTATCATCATTAGGAAACATCTCACATCTGATAAGCATCAACCAATCATCATAAGGTAAGAAGTCATGATCATTATGCAACTAAGTAAGCCATGTCTCCGAATATCCATGTCTTTAATACCTATGTCTTCATGAGACATGTGATAACACCATTCTCTTGGCCAACCAATGATATTTTTCAATATGCAACTTAAGTAATTATCCATGTATCCAACATAATGTGTATCCATCAACTATGTATCTTGAAAACCATGAGCTCATGTTCATTTGTCAAGATTTCTTGATACCATCAACAACAAGAACCATGTGAGAGCCAAGAACTTTAGGAATCCTGCATCATAACTGCACCATATGAACTTTATGCATCTTTGAACGCATTATGACATCAACATAAAAGAAATGATTGGCTCATCATCAAATAATGAAGTTGTGTACTCAAGCTTTGTACTTCTCCTTGTCCTTATGAAGATCACCATGTAAGCAACATATATGTACTATATGCATCATCAAAAGTCATCCACAATCATCCATAAATCTGATTTGAATAACAACTATGTAACCGCAAGCAATACAAGTATCATATGAGATTTCATCATGGACAACTCATAACTGTAACATAGCATGATGTCTCATTTAAACACTTTAGCCACATAAGCATCATCACCATTGATAAGAATCATTAGGTACCAAAGACTTCTAAACATAATGCCAACAATGCATTATTAGAAGCATAACACATTCTCCCCCTGAACATGTGCCACTTGTTCACTGTTAGATCTGATCATTGCATATATTAGTAAGAAATATCAAGGCATCATCATGAATTAGATATACATCAAGTCATCAACAAATTATGAGGATCAAAAATAACTTCTAAATAAAATCCACATACTATAGTCATCAAACATCAAGACAGAAAAGATAATTGATAATTGTTTGAATCATATCAGATCATTTTTCTGAGTCTGTCCTGCTGGTTCTTCATTAAACCAACATATACACGATTGTGAAGCTTATGACTCCCGTATATACGCAACTTGCATGAAACTTGCGTATGAGATTTAGGACACTAAAGTTTCACACTTTCAGCTCCCCCTGAGTCTGTTATGTCTGTGCACTGTGTTGTGCCACCTATTTCTGGCTATACTTCATTCTTCTTCCATATCTTCGAGTGTGATGATGCTTTCTCCTTTTGGTATGGTGCCCAAACTTTGCTCCTGCATTCCTTTGCTATATGTCCAAACTTGTTACATGCGTAACATCTTACATGTTTCATATTTCTTCTATAATAGTCAATGGCTTTGTGATCAAACATATTGCAATAAAAACGATATCCATTAAAGTACCACGAAGCTAATGATCTTTCTATGTGATGGTCTTGAACCATTCTACTTTTGCATCTCGCTACAACATGTCCAAAATTATGACATATAAAACATTAAACATTATTCATTAGAGGAAACAATCGATTATTACTTCCATAGTTAGGAGTAAAAGATTTTCTTTGAAGACTTTCATTCCTTGGTTGTTGATGGGGTTGACCTCTCATGTCCTTGTTGAGCATTTTAGATTTTGCATTAGAGTTCCTTTCCTCACCTTCTGAGCTAGATTCACCTTCAACATATTCATGAAAACCAAGACCAATTTTGATGATAGGAGACCTTTGACTACTAAGAATATTATCCAAAACCTTAGTATTGTCTTGAAATCATAACAATTTATCCTTTTCTTCTAATTTAACTTTTAGGATATTTACCTCAACCTCATATTGCTCTTCCTTTTTTAGATATTGCTTCTTCAAGATTTCTTCAGCCTTTCTTCCTTCTTCCACCTATTGCCTTAATTTGAGAATCTCATTTTCTTGTTCTTCATCTGCTTGAGGTAGTTCTTCATTACGCTTATTTGATTTTTCAAGATCTTCTTTTAGAGAGAGGATCTTAGCTTCAAGACTTTCATAGTAACTGGATCTATCTTTAAGTCTATTGATTTTTGTACTCTTTTCACTTCATTTCTTAATGATGTCACTTCATCCGAAAGCTTTTGACATTGATCTTCCTTTTCCTTTTACTGCTTCCTTACTTTGTTTCCTTCCTTCAACTAAGCTTTTAATCTTCTAACTTCTTCTCTGAAGGCACACTCCCTTTTGTCCAATAGATCTTGTTGATCTCTAATTGTGTCTGTGAACTTTTTAAATTCTACCTCTATTTGATTTCTTTCTCTTTCACCCATAAAGTCAAATTCAGTTGTTTCATTGTCACTTTCATTATCTTCAAATGAACAGAGAAATATATCACTAGAGGACACTGAATTCATACCTAATAGTTCTTTTGCTTGTTCATCTTCATTCTAAGGTGATTCTGAATCTAAAGAGTTGCTTCTACATAAAGGCCAATCGTCTCTCCCACTGTCATAGTTCCTTTGAGATGTCTTATTCTTTTGGGGTGATTTCTTCTTTAGTTTCTTTCCCATTGTTACTACATATCTCCTTCAAGTGATCAAGCTTCTGCCAAAGGACCTACTCTGATACCAATTGTTAAAAATAATACTAAGAGGGGGGTGAATTAGTATTAGTTAGATCAATAACTTTTTCTTTTCATACTTTGATTTATATACGCTACTTCAATGAAGGTAACTCGCGTGTACATGCAATTGCATTTAAGGAAACCAACGTATATCCAACACACTTATGATTCAATTAATTCATCATATGTTGATCTTTAATTAGTGCATCAATACTTCATTAACCATATAAACAGTAATCATGTGTAGTAATAACATAACAAACCATCACACATAAGAAACACACATGAACACCAAGATTTAAGGTGGAAACCCAATGCGGGACAAAAACCACATGCTACTGTCTTCTTTTAATATAAGAAAAACCTGTTTACAATATTGTATTGGTGCAGACTCATACTAGTACGCAGGCACGCACCTGCAGAAGGCAACAACATTCTCTGCTTCTCTAGCTTCTACTAGAAGGGAGCTACAACCCCCTAGCTCTTGTACTAGCCGATCTATTTACTAGTACGTAGGCGCCAACCTAAGAAAATCACCAACCTTCAATCATTTTCCAACTACTCCTGGAAGGGAGCTCCAACCCCCTTGCTCTTGTAATGGCCGATATGTTTACCAGTACATAGGTACCAACCTACATAAGGCTATGACCTTCTCTCTTCCTCCAGTGACCACGTTTCATAAATTTTCATCCTGGAACACAACACCACAATCTGAAGGCAACGTTTCATCCAATTTTCATACTGACCCCATCAACAACATTAAAGCTCAAAATCATAACTGCAATACAACCATCAAATACATATGCATCAACTAATCAATGAAACTCAATCATCACTCTCTGAATCAACCAAAACTGAATCAATCAATCACTGACACTCAATCATCAATCTTTGATATAACTGAAACCCAATCATCAATCTCTGAATCAATCAATCACTAAAACCTCTGACATAAAACAATCACCGAACAACTAAATCAAACAATCATTGAACCTCTGACACAACTGAATCAACCATTCATTCAAACTTAATCAAATTCAACCAATCAATTGGAATAGAAAGATCACTATAACTAGTATACAAATATGAACACAGAACTCTGCATCATCATTCAGAACCAGTTGTAACCTCAAAAACCACGCATTAGAATGTAAACACTACTTGGTTGAACCCAAAATACGTGTTTACGCTACTTCCATTGATAAAACCTGCACATACCTTCAAAACTACTACAAATATAAACTTTTGAATCAAATATGTATCAAAGAGCAGTATACTGAACATCTACTATCAACTTACAGAGCTTTACACAGGAAACAATAGAGATCAATTCTTCTCACTTATAAAATCAATCAATCAAATACCCACCTCCTTATGCATTCAGTTTTATGTTCATATCTAAGAATACTTCATTGAAAGACAACAGTAAAACAACATCATTGATCTGATAGATCAATCATCCTTGAACATCAAAATTTTCTTTTGCATACGCTACTTGGAAGAGACGAACTAGCATGTATACGCATCTTCACCAAAGTGAACCAGCATATAGATATGCAAATACTTACTTATAACTTCTTGCAATTCCCGACCTCAGACATACCCAGATCATCACATATAAGGGATAAAACATGTGTTAGCAATCAGATCTAGCCCATCATTATCATATCACATAATGGTAAGTCGTTATGATCTCAATCCATCATTAGATCTCATCCATCATCAAACACTTAGGGGCATACTAAGTTCAGATCAAGAAAAGCATCAGAAACCCATAACATGCATATTTTCTTTTGATATAACACTTCATAAGATATTCATTCCTTGTACACTTAGCCCTTTGATCTTCTCCTCCTTATATACATAGATCCTTTGTCAATAACTTGGACCAAAACCACTTAGGACCAATACCTTGGACCAAATACCTAGGGTCAATACCTCCAACCAAATACCTCAGACCAAATACCTTGGACCAAAATACCTTGGACCAAATACCTCGGACCAAAACCTTGGTTTTCCAACATATATGCGCTTTTCCTCTTGTGGAAGTGCTTATATACGTATACACTCTTTTTGTTCTGTGGACCAGCATGAATATGTTGTTTTGACTAAGTGGACCTGCGTATGCTTCTTAAACTGCTTTACATCAACCTTTTCCTTTACCTTGTTTATTCTGATCAGTAGACCTTATTTCCATCTTGTTGTTCTTCTATGCCAATGCCCTGTTACCTCTGAATAGAGTTGTTACACTATAATTTTCCATATTACTTCTGAAATGATTCCTTTGAACTACCCTGCATTTTTTCACATCTGTAAACACAACTTCCATGCATTCTGTCACATCTGATATCTCTCTTGTAGATTCATCTAGTTACCATATACAAGCGAGTTGTTCTACTACAAGTGGGTTGCCATCAAGTACAACACATGCATCATAACACTAATAGAGATCACGACACATACATGTATATGAAGAAAGGTAGTAAATGGGTAGACTCATGAGATATGAATCATCATATAATGGAATTGGCAGGTAATGAAGCAACGGTGGTGGTCTCTGGAAATGAAACATGTGCATTGGCCAATGTCATCTACATGCTATCTGCAATGGTATTCTTGGTCTCAGAGTTGAGTTGTGATGACTCTTGTAGCTCTATTAGAAATACCATGCTCTGACATAGTAGTGGAAACAATCTTGGAGGTGGTGGTACATGCCGAGGGTCCCTATGAGGCTCGTCGTGATCATAAGTACATGCCAAGCCATATCCATAAAAGTCAGATACTATGTTGGTGTAATATAGCCTCATATGTAGCACAAAATCGACACATATATGTTTTGAAAACTAAAATGGGACCTATTCATGGTGGGGGAGTTCACCCTAGGCTCCAAAGAATTGATCATAAATAAAAGGGGTTGCATCAACATTCTTAAAATATCTTAGTGGAATCAGAATTCAATGTCTAGAAACACACTATAGAAGGATGTTGAACAACTCCCCAAGAACATGAATGTTATTAGTGGCCTCTTTCACCAACTCTCAAGTATGTGGGCCTCTAACCTCCTACCTCATAATCCTTTGTATGGAATGTAGGAGGTGACTTTGTGGGCCCACACTCCATTATGCATCGACCAACCTATCAATGGTATCTAACATCAAAGAAAAATTATGCCTAGTAGGTGAACTTGTAGTTATTTTACACACCTCTCGTGTGATCCATGTATGTCGGGTCGTAACATCCTCCAGTGTGATCCTATTTGTAGCATCATGCCATGAATGGATGGATGTTGCATTGTGAACCTCATCTTCCTCCTACTGAGGGTTTACAAAACATAAACATAATTTAACATATATATAACAAGACGTGAGCATAATAACATGTACACTAAATTCAAACACATCAGTTGAAGACAATTTAAAAAAATTAAAGCCAATTTCAAGATATAAACACACAAGTTTAAAGAGGATTTAAATATGCACCTATAGCACGTGAAGATGATCCACTATTTGTAATATAATCATCAATAGAAATAGAAACATTACCTGTCACAATATGGCTAGTGTTAGAGCCAAGATCCATGAATGGAACATACACTCTGGTTGGGCTACATGATCTATCATGGGCCCGACTATATATAGTAGACCCCCCCACACTTTGATGACCTGTGGTTGGGGGATATATAGAAGATGGCTCTACATATATAATTCATATTTAATACATATAAAATAATCTATTTTTTTACTAAACTATTGTATATGATACAAAACTATCACATATGATACATATAAAATAATCCAAGAAAAATATGTTGACTTATAAAAAACATTGACAAGAAAATAATTTCTAAACTCAAGTAGAATAATCTAGCGTGAAGTCCTAAACTTTAAAGTCCATTTTTTGATAATTTAGCAACCAAAGTATTGAGTTCCATATAAACACAATCAAAATGAGTGATCAAATATACGTTCACACTTTTTCCCATTTTGAAATAATGCATTTTATTCATACACATAAATATGTAAATATATATGTAAAAGATTGAAATGAATCTATTTAAAAAATTAATAAAATTTCATACCAACCAAATACTCTAATAGACTTTAATTTCTTATAATGTTTGACTTGACACATAAAAGGTACTAAGTACAAGCACATGAAAACAATGTTTTTAGTACAACACATTACATAATGAAACAATATGATACAAATTAAAAAAGAGTCAATTTTTTTTTTTACTTTAAATGTGTTTTCCATAATACATTTTTGAAATTTCAACACATAATTATATATTAATTGTTATAGTTATAATATTATGTTATATATAATAGTTTATAATAATGTTATATATATGTTAGGTTATATATGGTTATAATATATAGTTATGTGATTTTGTATATACATGTTTTGTGCTATGTTATATATATGATATGTTAAATAACTTTAAGTTATTTTAAATGATATGTGCCTTTTTTTAATACAAATATTATATCAAGTATATATAAGTATAGTTATTATAAACACTTATAATTATATTAAGGTTATGAATTTTATATATGTTATGTTATATATAATTATATAGTTAAATGTATGTTATGTTGTATATATATATATGAAATGTTATGTTATAGTTGTATATAGTTATACTATATATAGCTTTTATATTATATATAATTTTGTGTTGTTATATAGTTTTATGAAGTTTTATATATAAATTAATTATTATTAATAAAATTTAATTAATAACAAAATTTTCTATTCTTTTATTTTTAGATTTAAAGATAATAATTTGTTTAAGTAATTAATTTTTAAAAACTAATGATACTATATTTATTATTAAAAAATAGTTAAAGTATAAATTAAACTAAATTTAAAATAACAAAAATGCTTATTTGATAAATATAATTTTATCTAGCAATTATATTAGTTAGGTTAATATTAGCTTTATAGTTTGTTTATTTATTGGTTATCGTTCAGATTGTTTTATATTTTGGAATTATTTTGGCATACTTTTTGTAAAATTTCTTTGAAATTTAGAATACAATTTAAATAACAAAACAAACTAAATATTTTGAAAATTCATTTCACAAAATTCCTAAGAAAAAATTTCAAAACATAAAATAATTAGAAAAAAAAGGTGTTACAATCCAAATTTAGAAATAAAATGATAATAAATATGCTACCATTGCAATTATTGAAAACTTATTCAATGAAATATAATAAAATAAAAAACTTAAATGATTTGGGGGTTCTTTTGTAGTTTTCTAGGATTTTGTTTTGGTTTTCGAATGTTTTCTTAATGGATTTTTAGGTTTTTTTTTTTTCAAAGGTTTTCTTGGTGTGGTTTTCATTGTTTTTCTATAGTGGGCTTTCATTTCAAATTAATTTATTTCTTTTGCAAGAAAATATATGATAGGAAACTTACATTGGCTTATAGATAGTGTTTGGTTTCAACTTCAGAGATGTTGATGGGGATATTGCTCCATCGAGCCCCAAATCCGTCAATCAAATAGGTAAACACCTTGGTGGAACACTTGTTTTCATGGTGTTCTGAAAAAGCGACTTGCCACATGGCCACTACACATTATAATGGCAAATAGAGACTTAATCCAGCTCTATTGAGAGTTTGTTTAGGTTACACATGAGTTGGATTGAGAGTTTGTTTAAACCCTTGATAGAAATATATATAAGCCTTGAAACATCTTGAGTGCTTAAAAATTGCTCGCCTTTAAAATAGATTTTTTTCACCAAAATGCACCCTAGATTTTCCAAAAAAATATAAACCGGTTCCATGCATAAACCCTAGATTCAATAGTTATAATGATTTTTCTTGAGTTAATCTATTTGGTTAAACATTCATGTTCGAAAGAGTCGAGATTTTAGCCAAATTTACTGAGTTTTTGAGATCCATATTTTTTACAAATGAGTAATGATTTTATAGTATTTGATGTGGGTAGTTGAGTGTAATTTAAAATATTACATAATTTTTGGCAAGTCAAACTTGCTAAGAAAGCTTTTTAGGTTCGACTTGCCTAGAAAGAAATAGATGTAGATTTTAAGCAAAGAATAAAAAGACACGAACAGGTCATCAGGAAAGTGAACTTTGTTATATATTGACTTAGAGGACTTCAGCCCAAGCCACTTTTGTATATGGGCATTGCACGAAAAGATGTACTACCAATTCTTCTGGTGGCTTAAAATTTAGGAATGTCAAAGGTCCTTGTATTCCTCTTTTCTAGCGATTTTAGTTGTCAAGATTTTTTTGTGTACTAATAGCCAACAAAAGATGTTAACTTTTGGATTATTATTGGGTTTGTAGAGCGTTTACTAAAGAATTTATTTTGGAGGTATTTATGTTAACTTTTGGATTAAAATTGGATTCCTAAGAATATCCTACCAAACTGGGTCTTCCTCTTTCTAGCTCTTTGGGCACATCTGATCAACTTATTTCTAAATATTGCAACCAAGTGTGTGAGATACCATGATATTTAATTCAAGCTCCATCCCTTCCAATGGCCTCATTCATCCCATAAAGGGATGTTTGTGAATGAGGACCTCCTTTTCACTGCAATTATTTTTGTAAGATGTGAAAGCTCATGTGAACATTCCAAATGTTTCTTATCCATTATAGGGTTTTCCATATATTAATTTTCACTGCATTTCCAAGAATCTAGTATTAATTGTTGTTGATTTGGTTGAATTCAAAGGAAGAGGCACCCTTATTAGATCCATTATGAAAGTAGGAAGAGGTGTTGTTATTAGATCCAATATGGAAGGATGTTTCTCCTTCCAGTCCAATATCTTCAGCCAGCTCGAAGGGTGCATTATAATAGAATTCTAAGACATGGGATGAAAATAGGGATTGAATTTATTTTATTTTATTTTTTAATTTAAAAGGTTTTTATTAATTAAATAATATAGATATTTATTTATTTTGGAAAGAGTAGTATAGTGATCCAGCCATAATTTTGTCCAAAAAATAATGGAATTTTAATAAGATTTTGATTATATTGGTGAATCTATGTCGATCATCAAGAACATTATTTGAAAGCTCTTATAGTTATAGTTTTTGAAAGAAAAAATGACCAGATTCCCACTAAAAATAACTTTCTTGTTAAAATAGTAGTTTCCATAGACAATGTCATCTTAGAATAAGTGTTAAAAATTTCAATTTAATTATTAATTAAAAATATAGCTTGCAAAATTTAAGCTTATTTTTTTTTTTTGCTGAAGCAAGAGCCAATCCTTCTATTTCATTAATTCAAAAGAAAGTTACATAATGTACAAAAATCAATCCATTTACAAGAACTTCGGAAAAAGATTCCCTTAAGAATAGCAAAAACCCCCCTCCCATCACCAGACAACACCCAACGCACGGGAAACAAACTCAAAAGTCTACATCGGTTACCCCTGACCACACAAACCACGCCAAAGAGTGGAAAAACCCACCTAGCCCCACAAAACAACCCGAACCTTCCAAACCGTCGATCCAGGTGGCTGGATCCAACGACCAGGAACCATATTGCTCCACCTAACCTGACCGGATGATAGTGAGCGATGGAGGGTGATTTTCAAATCTTCCCTCTGTCACATGTTGAAGACTTTATGGAATCGCTTCCAAAAAAGCAAAACTGCTTACCATTCAAGCGACACACGATCACCTGGAAACCATCTAGGGGGGAGGTTTTCCAACCCGAAAATGGGAAGGGTGTAAATTCCGGTAGCCGGAAAAACAAAACTCCCACCCAACCTAATATTACTACGGACCCTGAAGCCGAGACTGCACTGATATGGAAAATGACTCAACATGTTGCCGTCCGAAAACCTGGGGACTCTTGTTGACTTACTCCAGGGGGAAAAGTGACCGATATTTGCTTGCCCTCCTTCCAAGTATATTCTGAGAGGCAGTGGAAGATCTAGCTAGGAAAAATCAATTTGTGTTTGTCACCCTTCCTCGATATCAAACAAATTCTTTGTCCTCTGCAGCTTGTTCATCGCAGAGAGCCTTTAAACGGCTCTGGGGCATCTCCTGCCACTTTATTTCCATCCCACAATTAGCATTATTCACACCTTGGTTGGCCAGAATGTTTGCTAGCTTATTGGAATTTCAACAAACATGGTTGAAACTAACAGTATGAAGTACCTGGAGGTGTACTTGAATTCTTTGGTAAACCTGAATTAATCTCCAGTGATTTGAGACTTTCTCCGGTCTAGTACCACAGCTGATTCTTTTCACAGAGTTAATGATTATTTATGAGTCCGCTTCTATAATGACATTTGAGCTATGGTTTTGAATCAGAATCTCTAGACATTGCTCCAGAGCCATTAATTTCTCCATATTGTTGGTGGCTCTACCTAAATGGCTGTGGAAGTTTAAGATAATACAACCCTCTTCATCTCTTAAAACTCCTCCAAAACCAGCTCTTCCCGGGTTGCCTTTTGAGGCACCATCAATGTTGAATTTCAGATAGCTTTTCGGTGGAGGTTACCAAAAATCCTTCTCAATATCCATAGCTATATCCCTTTTTTTTAGTCCTTGGGAGATAATCTCTTGCATTCCCAAAAGCCTGAGAGTTCTTAGCTCAGTCTCTGAGGGAGGATTCTTTGGGATGTTGCAAACTGTGGTGCTGACTATCTCCCTGATCTGTTTTAAAATCAAATCATATAACCGTTGAGGGTTGGAATTTTCATTTTTGAAAATTATTTTATTCCTTTCTTTCCACACATTCCAAATAATGAAGCCTAGCATGAAGGCCTAGGCCAAATTAAGGAATTCATTCTTCGAAAATTTCTTTCTCCACTTGTTTAGGGTATTTGTGATACTTCCTTTGTCCCTATCTGTCTATTGGAAAATGTTGGAGAAAGAATCCCACAGCCAAGTGGTGTAAGAGCAATTGTTTAGAATGTACTCTATAGTCTCCTCCTACTTTTCACAAGGCTGGCATATGGAAGGTCCCAAAACACCCCTTTTCTAATATTGTCCCAAGTCAAGATTTTCTTATGGTGAACCAACCACATGAAAAGCTTGATCTTCATCCAACCTTGGTATTTCCAGAGGTGCTGCCAGGTTTTGTTTGGAACACTGGAATCAAGCCCAAGGAGAATACCTTTTGCTTCCTTTAGATTAAAGGTACCTTTATTGTTGTTACCCCATCTCAATTGATCTTGCCCCTCTGTGACCAAGATCATCCTTTGTTTTAGTAAGCTTCTCAGTGCCTTCGCTTTTATTTTTATGGGGTTGTCATCTCTGCAGTCAATGTTTCTCTAGCTTCTCCACTTTCCCGGTATTTGAGAAATATCCCAGAAATCCTTTACTTTGTTTAACCCTTGGGAATCTGTTTCCTGCTTGAGGCTTAAAAAATCCTCTTTTAACAGCATTGGTTCTTGTTGCCATTGGTCCTCCCAAAAGAGTGCTAGATCACCTACTCTGATTTCCCAGAAACTGTTTTTTTGCACTATGCTTCTATTATCCCACGCTTTATTCCAGATGTAAAAGCCCTTTATGTTTCTAGACATTCTTATGAGATCATTAGTGTGCTAAGAGCTGGCATATTTTTCTTTCCATATCCTTGCCTAATGGGCTTTTGGCTCTTGAACCCATCGCCACCAAAGCTTGGCTCCTAGCACTTTACTAAGGATCTCCTGGTCATCTAAGCCTAGTCCCCCATTTCTCTTGGGTTTGTAGATTTTATCCCAGGAAAACAGGGCCCATTTCTTCCTTGTTTCGTCCTTACCCCACAGGAAATATCTTTGAATATTCCTGAATTGCTCTAAGACACCTTTGGGAGCTGGGAGAGCTGATAACATGAAGACCGGGATAGATTGCAGAAAAGCATTTCTCAATACCAACCTGCCAGCCAGGTTCAAGGCTATGATGGTCCATTTTTTAAATTTATCCTGCAACGTATTTAGCACCGATTCCCAGATACTTTTGAGTATTGGTTTGGCCATGAGAGGAACTCCCAAATACTTTGAGGGGAGGGAATCCCTTTGGAAGTTGAGGATTCTTGAGATATTTCTCTAAATAGCAATGTAAGTGTTTAAGAAAAAAAAATTTGATTTATAAATATTGACTTCCATATCTCTGGCCATTGCAAATACATTAAGTATTAGATTGTAGGCTAAAGCTTCTTTGACTGTGGGGATTCCTTGCAACATGGTATCATCTACAAATTGTTGGTGCGTGAGTCCCTGAACATTCTTAGTTAATTGAAGAGCCTTGATTTTTTCCATGGCTTTGGCATGCTTAATAGACCAAACAAGACCTTCCATCATGAGGATAAAGAGAAAGGGAGAGAGCGGGTCTCCTTTCCTGAGGCCTCTAGAAGGAATGAATATCTCTGAGGGAGAGCTGTTAACCAAAATTGAAAATTTGGAAGTAGTCACTAGAGCCACTACCCATCTGACCCAATTGTGATCAAACCCAAAGGCAATGAGCACCTTCTTGATGTAAATCTAATTGACCTTGTTATAAGCTTTGGCAATATCCAATTTCATGATCATCCCTGCCTACTTTTTGCTAGTGAGAGAGTGAACCACCTCATGTGCTTGAAAAATTTTGTTTAAAATTTGTCTGCCCTCCACATAACCTGATTGTTCCTCAGATACTAATGAAGGAATGAGAGGTTTGAGTCTGTTAGCAACTACATTGGATATAATCTTGTATACCACATTACATAAAGCTATGTGTTTTTACTTGTCTGCCATTTGAGCTGAGTCCTGTTTGGGAATCAGGGAGAAGAAGTAGGTGTTGAGGGCTTTCAGGATAGTTTTACAACCCTTGGAATCCTCTACCACATTCAAAATATCCTGTTTGACTATATCCCAACAAGCTTTGAAGAAATCCACATTAAAACCATCCGGTCCTAGCACTTTTCCATTCTGCATTTCTTTGAGGACCTCGCTAACCTCCTCTTCAGTTACTGGTCTATTTAGGTTAATATTGTCCTCTATGGACACCAACTTAGGGATATGTCTTGTAATTTCCTTTATGGATTGTTCCCTGTCTGGATTGTTTTCCCGGGTGATGTTTCGAAAATGTTGAACAAGCACTGCTTCAATGTCCTTATGTGTCATCTAAAACTCCCCATTCTCATCCTTTATCGCCAAGATTCTGTTGAATGCTCTATTAGCCATAATGGATCTGTGGAAAAACCTTGTATTGCGCTCTCTTTCTTTGAGCTATTGAACTCTAGACTTTTTCCTCCAAAATATTTCCTCTTGTTTGCATAGGTTCTCTCATTCATGATGAAGTTTATAAACCTACTCACTTTTGTCTTTGTCAAAGCCATCCTTGATTAGTGCCTAGTTGAGTTCCTGAATTTTGATTTCCACTGACTTTTTGTCCACAAAAATGTTACCGAAATCCTTCTTATTCCATTCTTTGAGTCTACACTTAATGTGATTTAGTCTTTTATGAAGGAGGTACATTTTTTATCCCTAGGATTGCAAGTCTTCATACCACCATTTTCTGATGTTACTAATGAAATCAGGTGGGAGAGCCAGATATTCTCGAACCTGAAGGGTTTATTCCTGGGAAAATCCAAACCCTTGATTTCCAATTGAATCGGCCAGTGATCTGAGCCTCTAAAGGGAAGAAACCTTGCTGTAATTTCGTTATCTGTAAGCATAAGCTCCTTTGATATCATGAACCTATCTAACTTCGAGGCCACCTGTGCTTCCCCTCCTCTCTTGTTGTTCCAAGTAAAAAGGTCATTGCTCAGATTTGAGTAAACCAATTTCATATTATCTGTGAACAATTGGAACACTAATGAGTCTTTGTTTAGTGCTCTAGTACCTCCTTTCCTTTCCGAGAGAGATTTGATCATATTAAAATCCCCTCCCATGATGCAAGGAATACTAGCCTGTCTGTTCCTGAGATCAATGAGGGATTCTAGCAATCTGATTTTATCATCTATTCTTTGAGGACTATAAATATTAGTGACTAGGAAGGTTTCTGAAACCCCCACTGGTTGAATGACTACTGATAAGTAATTTCTGGACGCCTCTGCATCTATTACGCTGATGTTTTGGGGGTTCCAAAGAGTGAGAATGCCCCTAGTTGTGTTCTCTTCTTTAACTTCAAGAAACTAAAATATATTGAGCCATTTTCTATGGATTATTTTTATTTTATGGATGGAACACTTTATTTCCTGGATGAGATCATATTCGGCATATCTTGTTTCATTTTAAAACTAAGCATTCATTGCTTTCTTTTACTACCTAGACCTCTTATATTCCAAGATGTAAAATTCATAGTTAAAGATTTGTAAAGGAGTAACTAGTTAGGTCTTTCATCTTACCTGAATCTATCATCAGCTTTCCACACTCCATCAAGAGCTCCTTTTGCTTTTTTCTGCCCCTCTTCTTTCCTGCATTTCTAGTAGCTAATCATGGAGTTGATTTCATTGTTTTCACACCTTTGCACTCCTACTTGTCGATGGTATTTCTTTTATCTGACTCCCTCTCCTGAGTTTTCCATAAAAACAACTGTTGTATTCTATTGCATTCATCTTGAGGTAATGAATCTATCCCCACCGTGGTTCCCTGCTTCAAGAAACCTTCCAGATCTAGGTGTTCTTTATCTAGAATTTCCTGAAATTCATGATCCTCCAGGTCTGTTTCACTCTAGGTCATTTCCCGGTCCATTCCTAGTTGCGTTTCATTCATCATGGTTTCTTCCTTATTATCAGTATTTTGTGTTGGGTTGTAGTTTACCTCCTTCTCCTTTTCATTAGGCCATTCCTCCATAGTTTGGTCTTCATTTGGCATTTCTTCAATCTCTTCTAGTGCTTGAAACTTATTCTAACTGACCTTTTTCCCCTCATTATGTTGTTTCTTTGGTCCTTTTTTACCTCCTTTTCCTTTCCTTGCCACTTTTTGAAAGCTTTTGGTATCCTTCATTATATTCAGTTTTCTTTTGTTTTCTTCTTTACTGAGAGGGTAGTCTCTGATCAAGTGTCCATGTTCGTAGCATTTACGACATCTAAACAAAATATGCTCATAGTTCACTGTTTGCACCCATTCCTCATAAAAAACTTCCAGGATAACTTCGTCTGAAAGAGCTCCTGATAGATCCATTTCCACACAAATCCTTGCATAGGAAGTATGTTTATCCCTTCTAGTGGCTTCCGAAGCTTTGACAAAATGACCTAGTTTGTTGCCTATGGCTGCAAGTGATTCATTTTGTTAGTAATCCAGAGGTAGAGAATAGATCCCTACCCAGAAAGGGATTGAAGTGAAAGTCTCCCGCTCTAGAACAAAGTTCATCACCCAAGGCCTCATATAGAGGCCAACTGCTGCAAAAAAGTAGGGTCCTCCTTCGAATATTCTTTCTTTGTCTTCGATGTTTGTAAACACCGCGGTGAAGAATCCTTTTGACCCAAGATGAAGATCGATGCTACCTTTAGGTTTCCAATGATACTTGATCCATGTATGTAAAGACTTTTTAGTCGGCCATAATCCCATGAATTTACATATTATGGCGTAAGTCTCCATATGTTCCCTGTGCTCCTGCAGTGCAGGATTATTTAACACTACTCTTGGAGTGATTTCTATTTTGGGTTTGCAAGGTCCCTTTTGTTTTTTTCCCTTGTTCCCTGGTTTTTGTCTTCTTTCTCCTTGTCCTTTGTGCTGCTATTTTCCTTTGATTTAGCCCCATATTTCTCCTTTTCATTATTTCTATTTTCTTCCTCCACAAAACCTTTGACATTGCCCAGATGTGATTTGCCTCTGCTGGCCACGACATATTTGTAAGAGGGAGTGGAGCTCCCTCCTTTGTGCCCCTCCATTAGGGTCAGACTCTGAAACTCTCAGAAACCTTGCGCGAATTCCATCTTCTGTTCCCACGTAACCCTACAAATTTACCAATTCCCTAAAATGCAAGTATAGTTATTTTAGCAACAAGCTTATAATTGAATTGTCATCTACAACTTCACCATATTTTCTATTGAGTTCTATTTGCTTGTTATTTTGGTGGCAACCTATTACTATTTCTCCTTTTGAACCAACTCCATATGCATCACTTGAGAGAACAATACTATGTATTGTTGCAGTAACTAGAGCTAATCTACGTTTTTTGCAAACCGCAAAATTTAAACTGAATTATTAATTATTATCAGATTTCAAAATTTTAATTTAATTATGATGGTAGAAATTTAACCTCCATAAAATGTTATAGAATATTCTTAATATTATACACATAAAAAATTGAGATTTATTTTTAAAGGGTTTTTTTTTTCCTTTAAATTAAATTCATTAATTAAAACTAAGGTCATATGAACAAGTTTCATATGAATTGACTTATGGTTTTTTTTGCATATGATATTGATAAGCTACAGTATTGTAACAAAGTTTATTTACAAATTAATAATGTCCATGGTTAATAGTGTTCCATGTTTTTCATTTACATATTTCTAACTTATATATTATTTTTTTTTTTTGGTAAGCTTGGTGCGATTAAATTTTCATCATGTCCAATATATCAACCAAGGGGAATTGAACCAATGACTTGACATCAAATAGTGCATTAACACAACACCAACCATGTAATTTATATGGTTGTGCTACTTGTACCAAATTTAGTACAAGATATTTTATTAATTATTGCATATGTATTAATATTATTTTTATTAGTGAAATAATTGATAACGAATTTCCATAATTAAAAGTGAAAGAAGTAATGCTAAAGTGAAATTGTATTTAAATAGTTAGAAAGAGAAATTTAGGTTCAATTCAAGATGGATGCTTTGTTTAAATAATTTGGAATGTTGGAGGATTAAAGAAATTGTACTTCATTGGGGTTATTCCATATGCATATTGAGTATGCTATTGAATAGTTTAGGGGATATCCAACATTTAGAAGTTTGACACTATATTTCTACAAAGGGCATGAAACATTGCAAGTGTTAATGGTGGCGATAATATTGGGTTGCAATTGACATACATCTTCATGGAGTAGTAGCTTGTAAAGTTTCAAAAATAGTTAGGGATGTTGGTATTGGAATTAATAAGTCTTACTTGTATCATTAATTTCTCACCATACTATAATATCCTATTCACTATATGTATTGGTTCTTGTGGTCTAGAAAAAATCTCAAGTGTGGAATGTTGTTGAAATATTCTAATTGTGAAAATAATTAAAAGATTTCCTATCTTATTCTAAAGCTTGAAATATTTATGTATAACAAAATTGCTTAAATAATATAATGATTTTTTGTTTTAATAAAAGAAAATATATTTACATTTCTATTATATTTTATCATAAAATTTAACATAAAATAATGTTTTTTAGGGTTTCATGCCATAACAATATTCTACGAGGTATAAAAATGTTTAAGAAATCTAATATAAATCACAATAGAAAGGTATTTTAGAAATTTAATATAGATTATTAGAAAATAACATAAATTTCAATAAAGAAATTCCAAACCTTTTAATTTTATTTCTTCCATCAAATTATATATGTATTGGTTTTTATAAATTTATTTTAAAATATGATTTTAAAATTGTTTTTTTATTTTCTAAAAGAAGAGTTTAATAAATGTAAGAAAAAAGTTAATCACATAAAACATAAGATATTTAATAATAGTAAAAGTCTATTTACTTAACAATTATATATAAATTATTTTAAAAATCATAATTTTTCTTGAATAATAAGTTGATCTACATAGTTAATAATAATTATTTTAATTGTTACTGATTTAATACATTTAAAAAAAATAAATAATATTTCTTTTAAAATAATAGTTACCAATCATTTTAAATATTTCAAATATTTCAATCTGATTTCTTAATTAATCATTATAAATGTAGCTTTCTAGCTTTTTGGAAAAGATAAAGAGCTTATGGATCCATTTCTGAAGAGTAATATATAATCTTCTCAAAAGAGAAGGGTGATATAGAGATTAAGAATTATTTTAATTCCTTCTCATTATCTTCTTCTTTTAAATACCATGAAGATAAATAATACATCTTTTTTAAACAATGAATTAACCATTAAAATTTAATATTTTCTTTAAATAAATATATATAATTTCATTTTAAAAAATTATTTAATTTAATATATTTTATAATTATTATAATATTTTATATGAGTATTCAAAATAAATTTATTTAATTAAAATATCTAATTATAAATATTTATATTTATATAATTAGATTGTAATTAAAAATAGCAAATTTTAGAAAAATATTTAATATTTAATACATTTAAATAAAATATTTATTTTTAAATATATAACTTATTTTGATATGTAAAAATATATAAGGGATGTTTAAAATATTACATTATAAAATATAGTTAATCTTTTAACCACATCTCTACTAGAATTGTAGGCATTACAAATCTTCTAATTAAAGGACCAAAAAATATGAAAAACTCTTTAGTTAGGTACATCACATGTCATTGAAATTTATATCCATTTACAATGTCTTATTCTTTCATCTAGAATTAGAATTATAAGGTAGTTGATTAGAAAGTTAGGAGAATAGTCTTAACTGAAGCGTCCATTACTTATTACTTGAAATCTAAATTATCACTCTAACTTGAAAATAAATTGCATAGTCGGGTTCTTCTTATTATAAGGGTCCCCGAAATGACCATATAATATTCCATACCATAATTCGTACATTAGAATTCATAATATAAATAATTATATTATTATATGGGTTTTTTTATCTATATATTGTTTCATGCACAAACCTTGGGCACAATAAAAACCTTCTAACAACCCTCCAATTGTACTTAAGATGCCCAACAAAATTGTCCAATCTATACATTCATCCACTTAGCGAAACATCAACATGAGAACAACATTCAACATACCTAAACTAGTAGCCTTCTTCTACCTCTTTAAGTCTTGATCCTATGAAAACATCTGAAGTTTTTCATGGCTCTAGTTAGGGCTTCTGACAATACACGTCAGCCCTAATTTCCACCCTAAAAACTTCACAAACGCTTCTCCACAGAATCCTCCATTTTGCATTGTTAGTTGGTCTCTTTTATAATGTTGTTCCTGCTCATTAAGGCCACAGAAAAGCCCTAAACTAGGGCTCGAACCATCCAATAATGTTCCAAAAAGGAAATAACAGTGCTAAACAAGAAAAATATACATATGATATAGAAAAATTCAGACAAAAATTAAACGCCCATAAAATTGCACCAGAATTGTGCCAAACTGAGCCATTTTATTATCAAAGGATATTACAATGCATGGAATGTGTGCAACTGGCTTGTCAAACAAGCTAGACAATCCCAAGTGAGAAAATTATTGCTTGAATGCCAAGGAAAGACTTCTCCTCAATGTTCTACGTTGGCCCTAGAAATTATGCAACTGTTGGTTGGAAGAAACCCCTATTTGAGTCTCCAAAACTGCTCAAAAAATTCAGCCAAATTAATTTGGAGCTCTCCACCAAAAACCCAAAAAAACCCAAAAAGGGTTTGGCCTATATCAAAGCCAAGGTAGAACCCATAAAATGGTGAAAATTTCCTAGCTAACTAGAAATCTGCCTCATTATAAGAATTAGGATTTTAGGCCTGAATATCACCCAAAAAAATCTGCAAAATTAGCCAGAAACTCCTCTCAATAAACTCACAAGCACTCATAAATGTTTGATTGGATTTTGACCTTCCAAAATTGATCCCCAAAAGCCCTACACTTTCTAATAGTTGTTGAAGCATGTTGTTTGTCAAACCACCTGAAAATTCCTCTCCAGACACTCCTGAAATGTAGCAATTAACTCCACCAATACTTCCCTTATTTCTCCTGGCAAGCAATAGCCCCAATGGTTGAACTTTATCTCCCACGTATGCCTAGTTTCTCTCTTCTGCACTGGCCACAAAGTTTGCAAAATCACTCCTAAATATTGTTGCCATTTCGAACCCTTAAACTCAACTAATAGCCAACAAATCTATTGAGCCTTCTTCTCCTAATTTCTCCCAGCAATAGCCCTCCGAAAGAAGCAATAACCCTCCAAAAGAATGTTGTAATAGCCACACTAGATCCACTACTGCATCCTCTGGAAATATGCACTAATAGGGGGAACTAAATACAAATGCTAGAAATCTCTCTACAAATCTCCTCTAGATGATAATGGATGAACCTCTCTAGGGTGGCACTCGAAATCCCCGAAGAAAGGGTGAGTTCTCCACTTGGAAAATTCTTGCTAAACAGCTCGAGCAACAAAATCAAATTTGATAAGCCAAGAATGCCAAATGAAGTGCATTGTCTTCCTTTTATAACTTTTGTGGAGCCTTTTTTCTCGCCTTTTCTTCCCTCTCATGCACTTCAAATCATTGTCTTAGGTAGTGCATATTTATTATGTGGGTGGTCCCCACATATCATTAAAAAAATAAAATAAAATAAAATTAACTTGCCTCTAACTCCTAAAAGTCTTCTGTCAAAAATAAAATGGGCCCCATCTTCACTAAAATTGGCCCCCAAAATGTAGAAATAAACCTAGTTCCAAAATAATTTAGGAAAGGACATTATAGTCCTCCCTGCCAAAAATTACTTGTCCTCAAGCAATACCTGAACAAGTGCCCTCTCTGAATACTGATCACCACTTTAACCACCAATAATACCAGGGTCCCAAATGTACCATTGAGTCATCCCCAATCTCAACATTGTCTCGACATGAAAGAATCCCTCGATACCAGGATCTCAAGCCATCCTAATCAATGTGAAACACACCTTGCTCCACTTGCTATCCAAATAGATAATGTACCAAAAGTCCTCTGCATACTAGAAATAAATAGAGCATCATGATAATGTAGGACTTTACCCAACCCCCCATGAAATTTCCCTACTGAGTAGTCCATCTCATGCACTACAAGCGTAAACTCCTGAAGATGCAATCTAATCCTGTTGGGATTGAACCCCCATCTACCTGGGCCTCCCCTGATCTCCTCTTTTCAATCACCCTGTCACATTGATGTAGTTCCCCACACCATCAATGAATCACTAAAATGAAATAGAAGATATGGATGACCCTCCCCTGTAGAAACTAGCTCTATGGGTAGTTGAACTACTCAGCCTTGTTATACTAGAATCCCTTACCCGCCATAGAAGGAACCTATCCTACTAACATCTGTCGCTCTGGTCATGACTGACTACCTAGCATCCTTGTACCAGAGCCTCCTCTCCCATAAATCTCGGTCATAATCTATGCGTCGATCTAGGCTAGGCCAATCTTGCCAAAGCAACTCAATAGTGCCAGTGCCTATCACTCCATGGCTAGCCCCAATCCTGATTAACAATCTACCTCATCCTATGGTGAGGGATTTGGTGATGCCTTTTGGGTTGTGTTATATTCTTTCCACATAGTTAACAGGGGGTTTGAGGGGTACCCGTAACCCCACTTTATGGGGTTTGGGGCAGAAACCTGGAAAATTTTGGTTTTGGACCCTATGTTAGGTTGGGAGAACCCACCTATGGTTTTGTGCATGATTTTCGCACATGTTTTTTGGACGCAATGGTTTTCGGTCCATGGTTTTGGACGCGATGGTTTTCGGTCCATGGTATTGGATGCTTTGGCATGTATAAATATGTATTGTAACATTGAAAGGAATATAATGAAAAATCAAGCTAGTAGTCCTGGTTTTGGGATCCACTGGGAAATCTCTATGTATACATGTTTTATGTGTTATGCTCTCGCATTTTTATTTTTCCTGTGATTTAGAATTTGTATGCAGGTAATTTTTGTACGGGGTTAAAACCTACAATCCCCCATGTGTCCACCTGTGAATGAATCAGTTTGCCTATTATCCTGACCATGCTCACTGAGTATTGGAGTATCCCACCAATCCACTAGATGCCATAACCATATTGGAGGTCCACAACCCCCAATCCTCTTTGGATGTTGCTGTTATATGTTGCTAGCCATTAGGACCCCTCTATGCCCTATCTCTGCATCCTATAGGCATCCAATAGGTAGGCACTGAGCATCTAGAACCTGTGTTGTGAATATCCAGTTGCTCTATGCCTACCAAATCACACAACAATATCTACTATCCCACCTGCTGATGATGTGTCCGGGTATTTTTGGAAGCCTAGGCATCGTCCTACCAACAAATTCCCTTGCACTTCATGCTCACCTAACGCCTTGAATTTTCCAACTGAAAAAGAACCATGTAACTCCCTCTCAGTTACCTCCCCAAGTGTGAGCCTAGGGGTAGAACATATGCTACCTCAACATTCAACCATGCCAACCTTAAGCATGTAATTTTCAACTTGTGCACCTACCAAGTGTCTCAAATGAAGAGTCTCCTCTCGGCCCATGACACATGGTGTCTCATCCAACTACCTAAGGTGAGTCTCCCATACCCTGCTTCTTGAATGGAGAGTTTCAAAAGGAAACAACCAAACCCTTTGCGACTGTAAGAAACACTGGAGGGTGATGGGTGGGTATGTCCCAAAGAGTATGATCAAGAGTCTGTTAGAATGCTCAAGAGTAATCCTATGAACGACCCTCTTTTTGCCTCAGATTTGTTGATAAACCCCTCGAGGCCATGCTTCCACTAAATATGGTGTCCCTAGATTCTCAACAATGTCCTCATTGATCCTAGGTGAGTTGCGTCCAATGGTACACCTATTATCCTTGTCTATAAGTCATCTTGGAGGCAACACTCCAAGAGCCCACTACGCCACATCATGTGTCACTGCATACCACCAAGTACTAATGCACTCCTTGACATGCCACTATACACCACAACTTGTCCATGTACACCACAAGATACCCTCAGCTACGACTATACCATCATGCACCATCAGGTGTCCTCCCTGTGTCATTTTTCTATTACTCCTCGCATGTCCTGAATGTGATGCGAGTCACTCCTCCTACCCCACAGCGTAAACTGACATGTCGTGGTATACCATCATGCATCTCCATGCTCCTCTACAGGCCACTTCTCCTCTCTGCATAGCCCTGCACACCACTGGGTGCTATGGCCTAGAATTGGGCCTGTATGCATCAAGCCACATCCCTCTATATAACACTGAACACTACGACCTAACTTTGTACAGCCTTGGGTACCACTGCCTACTGTCATACCACCCTATAACATATGGTATCCCACATGTGCCAAAGTTTCTTCCACTCTACTATTGACCCCACCATGACACCCGTCATGTCTCCTCATCCATCCTGGTAGACTTGAGCACCCTAACACCACTCCCACTAGAGGGCATATCTCTATTGTGTTGATCCTTTGTGACCCATGAGTCCTAAACCTCAATGGGAGAACATCGTCTCAATATAATATCTCATATGGTGGCCTACCCATGCCACCTCCTCCAACCAACTCTTGTTGGAGAATGTTAATCATCTTGTGCCCCCATGTGCAACCAACATGCCAAAACAACCAATGGAGTATGCTCACAAACCACCTGGCGACTAGCACCGTCTGGAACTCCCCTCAGGAATGCATGTGCTCAGGGACTAGGTTAACTACCTCATCAATTCCATATCCATCCCGCATGTCGAATATTAGATAGGAAGCCCCTCCTAGATCCCAACGCCAAGCTAGGTCTACAGTACCCTTGATGTCTGAGAGCTCCCACTTTGCTTCACTCCAAACTACAACCATCTCCATCAGTCTAGTCCACTCCACCAGGTACCAACTTAGAATCTCTCGCCATCCAACCCCAAGAGAGGGATCGAATGCACAAACTCCAACACAGTGAACAAGCTCTCCATCTTTCTAGTATTGCACCTTGTGCAGCTCATGTCACCTCGACTCACCATCTTGGTCAACACATAAAATTTGTTGGGGGGTATCTGCATCTCTCTCTTTGTGGTGCAAATATAGTCTAGCAATGTTGCAAACCCCATCTATATAAGCCCAGAGAAAGCTACTATCTGGAAGTACTGCAAATTTGTTGACGGTCCATGCATCTATCTTCTCTAAGTTAGTGGTTGGCCCCAAAGAAGACTGCTCATCTTCCTCCACCATTGGCTCAACATGAGTCACACACTACCCCTCCATGACTAGCTCGTGCCCCTCCATGACTAGCTCTCTCCCCTCTATGTTCTCTGCATGTTTTTGTAGGTGATTTTCATCTTGCAACTCTGTCGTAGATCTAGGTGCCTCTATACCTATCATCTCCTCATCAAGGGTGGTGACCTCTCTCGACACCTCATCATCTTGTCATGTGTTTTTATCACCTAAAAAATTATTCATGACCCTAGATACCTCATCAATGGATACCTCAACAACGGATGTCACCTCTTCAATAGTGGAAATCTATGTGTCTCCTATCACATCGTCAATGGATGTTCTATGGGTGTATGCTCTACTCTCTCTCCCAAGATTTCAACTAGTGCTATCAAAGAGGTCTCCAACAATGGTGACTCATGTTCCACACTAGGTATACCAAGGTGCTCCCACACTCCTGCATGTCCTCTGCCTCATGCTCAATCTCATCCTCAGGCCTTTCATATCTAAAGCCAAGTCTCCACCAGTAGAAGTGCCTCCTAGTCTCACCCTCTAATTGTTCCTATCATCCTTGCTCCTTCCAAGGAGATCTAGTGTCCTAAGTCTGTCGATTTACCCCACACAGTGTAGATGGTTTCACCTCCATGGTCTATGTACCTTTAGTGTCTTTTCTGTAAAGATGGGGATGGGTTTGGTATGTCACCCTCCTCAACTAGGTCAACCTCTCATTTTCCCAATGGATTGCACCCCATAATTTCTGTACATTGAAATTCTCTTGAACCATGAGTTTGTCTATAGTTTCACCCATTACTATGCCTACATACCTGAATCTTCCATGATCTTACTGTTTACCCACAGTTGGTCAAAGATCATGCTCTAATACGACTGTAATGCTACAAAAAGGAAATAATAGTGCTAAACAAGAAAAATACACATATGACATAGAAAAATTCAGACAAGAAATAAACACGCACAAACTTGCACGAGAACTGTGCCAAACTGAGCCATTTTATTATTAAAGGATAGTAAAATGAATGGAATGTGTGCACTTAGCTTGCCAAAGCAAGCTAGACAATCCCAGGTGAGAAAAATGTTGCCCAAATGCCAAGGAAAGACTTCTCCTCAATGTTCTATGCTAGCCCTAGAAATTTTGCAATTGTTGGCTTGAAGAAACCCTTGTTTGAGCCTCCAAAATTGATCAGAAAATTCCACCAAATTAATTAGGAGATCTCCACCACAAACCCAGAAAAAAAGCAAAAAAATTTGGCCTATCTCCAAGCCAAACTTGAACCCACAAAATGGTGCAAATTCCCCAGCTAACTAGAAATTCACCCTGTTATAAGAATTAGGATTTGAGGCCTGAATATTGCCTGAAAAAATATGCAAAATTAGTCAAAGACTATCAATAAACTCACAAAAACCTAGAAAGGTTTGACCGGATTTTGACCTTCCAAAATCGAACCCCAAAATCCCTACACTTTCTAATAGTTGTTGAAGCACGTTGTTTGTCAAACCACCAACAAAATCCTCCCTAGACACTCCTTAAATGTAGCAATCAACTCCACCAATACTTCCCTTATTTCTCCCAACAAGCAATAGCCACAATGGTTGAAACTTTATCTCCCATGAATGCCCAATTTCTCTCTTCTACACTAGCCACAGAGACTGCAAAATCACTCATGAATATTGTTGCCACTTCTCATTGTCAAACTCAACCAATAGACAACAAATCTATTTACCCTTCTTCTCCTAATTTCTCTCGGCAATTTCCCTTCAGAAGAATGTTGCAATGGCCACACTAGATCCACTACTACATCCTCCAAAAATATGCACTGCTAGGGTGAACTGAAAACAAATGCTGGAAATATCTCTACAAATCTCCTCTAGATGATAATGGATAAACCTCTCTAGGAAGGGTGAGTTCTCCGCGTGGAAAACTCTTGCTAAACAACAATTGACATGGCTAAACAACTCGAGCAATAGAATCAAATTTGATAAGCCAAGAATGCCAAATGAAGTGCGTTGTCTTCCTTTTATAACTTTCATGGAGCCTTTCTTCTCGCCCTCTTTTCACTCTCATGCATTTCAAATCATTGGCTTAGGTAGTGTGTATTTCTTATGTGGGTGGTCCCCACATATCATTAATAAAACAAAAAAAACTAAAATTAACTTGTCTCTAACTCCTAAAAGTCTTCTATCAAAAATCAAATGGGCCCCGTCTTCACGAAAATTGGCCCCCAAAATGTAGAAATAAATCTTGTTCCAAAATAATTTAGGAAGGGACATTACATTCCTGTACCAACATAGAAAAACTCAATGTGTTTAACAAGCACAAAACATTTCCCGGAATGGTCCTCTTTTGTGCTATCTAGTCTTACCAAACTCAGCCTAAACAGGCACAAGAAAAACAAACCATAACCACTCCTCTTTTCCACTTTGCTAGGCTCCTTATGGCTGTGACTATTTTAGAGGACTTCTACTTGATGTTTTGCACCTGGATGATGGTAGATTGAATGGCTAGGCTCCTCTATTTATACATGTTTCTAGGTACGACCTCCACCTAAGGACACCTATATCAAGTGAGGTCAACTTGATCTTATTGCTATTTTAGCCCACACATACAAATAAAAAAATCTCTTGCTCATTCGATCAACTCCATTAAGGGTGCCACACATGTAACCATCATCAAACCTCCAAAATACAACTTGGTTTCGCGCCCAAAACTTTGGGTGCAAAACCCACTGCTTGGGGACTTAGCCCATAGGGAGTTTTTATGGTTCCAACTCACACAAACCCAGTACCGAGGGTTGTGAAGTACCTCCCGAGCTTGAAAGCTCAACACTCCCTATTAGCGAGGGAGGTATTTCCACCACTAGGAGGTATCTTGTCATCATCATCACTACTATCCCAACTCCCAGTGCTCACCACTCCAACATACCCTGAAGAATGAACTATGCTTGTCTCAATGGTGTCTCTGCCATGAGAAGCCTACTGCTTCTTCTCCTGAAATGCTTTCAAGTCATCCCACAGTTCCTTCTTTCTAGTTGTAGAAGCACCCTTACTCCCCATTGATCATGAGCTCTTCTTGGGTTGCACATTCTCCCTCTCAACCTACAAACCCCCACTAGAACTTGGCTCCCTCTAAGCCTTCGGAACCTACACCTGCTTGTGCCTCGCATGATCTATAAGCTTGCTCGTAAGTTGATATAAACCATGCCCCCTAACTTGGATGGCCATTCTAGTAGAGTTAGAGCCTTTGGACCTAAGATTTTCTTTCCCATCCTAGAAAATCACGTCAAACCCCTTCTACTCGATCACTAATACATATAATACATTATATCTGAGATCTGGTACAAACAATACATCCTGAATTTACATCATCTGTCCTAACTCCATCTTGAATGGAACGATCCCTGATCCTCTGATCTCAGATCTCCTTCTGACTCTTGTATCCCACCATCACATGCAACTTATTCACTCTTATTTAGAGTCTCGAACACATTATGCAAACTTGTCATATGCTTCAACGCACCACTGTCCACATACCATGTAGTCTTGTCGATGGCACCCTCGAATAAATGAGATACTAGAGAAAAATATTCACTCCCCAATCTTCTTAAGAGGTCATATAGCTCAGAAGAAGTGGAAATATGTGCTACCTCCTTCCCCTTCTTCTCATTATCTCCCTTCTTCAGACACTTCGTTGAATAATGGCCATACTCACCACAACTGAAACACTTCAATTTACTCAAGTACTTCTTCAACTTGCCCTTCAGACTCCCTGCAAGAGCCATGCTATCATCTAAAGTCTTATTCTTCATATGAAGGTCCTCATCTCGTAATTCCTCCTAAATGAAGTCATCCCATAACCTATTCCAGTCTAGCAACGATCCCTTTGATGAAGGGCTTCCATTCCTTGGTGAACCCTTTCGAACCTGAGACAATCTCATTAGATACGGCGCCAATGCTTCCCTATCCAACATCTTAGTGCTCTTCAACTTATCCTTCAATACTAGTAGGCAATTCTCGTTCTTGTTCTAAAGCATATCCTGAAGAGATTTCTACATCTCATGGGCACTTTTCTTCCCCGACAGATGAGGTATCAAATGATCCTTGACACCATCTTACATGATCACCTTGGACTTTATATCCAAATCTTCGTACACGTCGGACTCCTTAGGGTTAGCCAGTTTCTTGATCTCCTTGTCAACAAAGACATAGATCTTGTTGACCATCAAGACAAACTTGATCCTTTCCTTCCATGGACTATAGTTCGAAGGCCCATCCAACCTGTCCTCATGTCCCAGACCAATTGACAACTTTGCTATTGCTAGTAGTCCTTCAACAACAATGAAACCAACTCCCTCTTGAGTTGTACGTGTTGTGCAATATCTAATTCACTAGCCCTTCAAAATAGCTCTGCTACCATGTTGAATTTCTATGGAACTCGAGAATTTAATTTGGATCTTAGAATCTCAAACACAAACACACCAAAATGCCACAACAATAATACTTTGCACATTGAAAAACTATAGCAGTGAATCAACACATACCCAAGAAACAAATTTTCAACCCAACTTCCATATATTAACAATCTTTAATACAACAATCTAGGCCTCCCATACCAGGGATAATAGCCCTTGATACAATACAACTAAGGCTAGGGTATCAACAAAAACTACTATTGATATAATACAACTAAGGCTAGGTATCAACAAAAACTACGATAACCAATCTGCCTTGAACAAGATACAACTAACCTACTTGTTGATGTAGTGTGCTTCTCAAATCCTTTCCGTCCACGTAGCACCCTCAACACTTCTAGAAGGTCCTCTTGCCTCCCAATCTGTAGCACCTCAATCTACCTTTATTAGTCAACACAACTCCTTCAGGTCATTGAACATAGGCCAAAACAACTTTGCCCTCTAACTGCCACTTTGTCCTTCAAGGTTTTGCAGGGTCTTATCTTTGCTACCCACTTTTGTCACACTGTTGCTTCAAGGTGATAGCCTAGGGCTATTGGGGTTGCCCACTTTACACTGAAGGTGTCCTTATCAACACAGTGAACTAGGGTTGATTCACTAGCCCTCTTGGCTTCCCTTTTCTCCTTCAAAGTTAAGCTCCTTAGGCTCCAATAATTCTTCCTCTCTTATTAGTGTTGTAGTCCTTCACAAGGAATAAACTTAGGGCACAATAGATACCTTCTAACAACCATCCAATTGTACTTAAGATGCCCAAAAAAATTGTCTAATCTAGACACTCATCTACTTAGTAAAACATCAACATGAGAACAACATTCAACATACCTTGACTAGCAGTATTCTTTTGCCTCTTTAGTTCTCAACCCTGTGAAAACATTTGAAGTTTTCATAGCTCTAGTTAGAGCTTCTCATAGTCCATGTCAACCCTAATTTCTTCCCTCAAAACTTCGAAAATCCTTCTCCACAAACTCCTTTATGTGTTATCACTTGGTCTTTTTTATAATGTTATTCCAACTCCTTAAGACCACAAACCAACCTAAACTAGGGATTAGTCCCTCTTGTACCAACACAGAAAATCTTCCACACTTCCTCCTCATACCAAACTTAGCGTAAATAGTTACAAGAAAAACAAACCAAAACCAGTCCTCATTTCCACTTCACTAGGCTCCTTATGGTTGCGACTATTTCAAAGGTCTTCTCCTTAAGGTTTTGCACTTGGATGATGGTAGATCTAATGACTAGGCTCGTCTATTTATATGTATTTTAGGTGCAAAGACCTCCACTAGAAGAAACCTCTATCAAGTAAGGTCGACTTGATCTTAATGTTATTTGAACCCACACATACAAATAAAATAAAAAATCTTGCTCATTAGATCAACTCTTTCATGGCTGCATTAGTAGCCCTTGCTCCATTAAGGGCGCCACACATGTAACCATGGTCAAACCTTCAAAATACAACTTGGTTTTGTGCCTATAACTTTGGGTGCAAAACCCACTACTTGGGTACTTAGCCCAACCCACTACTTGGGTACTTAGCCCACAAGGAGCTTTTATGGTGCCAACTCACACAAGCCCAAAGCTAAGGGTTGTGAAGTATCTCTCAAGCTAGAAAACTGAGTAAAAGGCCCCAACAATGCATTGGGCTTAGAAAGATAAAATTTAGAGCTTAAATGAATATGGACCATAGTGAACTTTGAGGGGCCAAATATGTTATACTAAAGAGGGGGTGGAATCTAGTTTTAAATCAAAATATTTATGCAAAACAAGGAATAAGTATAGCATATGTAATGCATGGTTGTCTCCCTATTTAACAAGGGCAGAAAAAGGACAATTCCCTTAATGAACTTTAAAGAAGACTGCAATATTGTCAAGTTAGGGAGGGGGCAAGACCATTTAGAATCAGATTTTGAATAAATGATTTACACAAAGGAGTAGATTTAATGTATATAATTGGGAAGATCCATAACTAACAAAGCTTACAAACAAGTTCCTTGGTGATCATTAAGGAGAAAGCAAGACTATCAAGTACAGAAAGAGGGCAACACTATGTGGAATCAAAGTTTCCATAAATAATTTACATAAAATCAAGAGTTGAATTAATGCATGCAATACATTGTCACTTTCATAATTAACAAAGCCCGCAAAGCAAGAAATCCCCATGTTCTTGGATAAGTGCCTGTCTTTATAGAATAAGTAGCTTAATAATTATTCGAAAGCATTGTGTATAGTTTATTTAGTTTCATCTGTATTTCTTCATTAAACTCTTAATCGGGAAAAACCAACAGCATAACATTATCATTTACAAAATATCATTTTATTATCATAACATTATCTCGATAATCCTTGTTAGGAAACTAGATGGGAACGTAGTATATACCTAACATTATCATGGCCATGGTTAAGAACAAATGTTAGTTTTCCATCGTAAATTTGGTAGAGAAGCAGCCATGGGAAGTTTCTCGATAATCCTTGTTAGGAAACTAGATGGGAACGTAGTATATACCTAACATTATCATGGCCATGGTTAAGAACAAATGTTAGTTTTCCATCGTAAATTTGGTAGAGAAGCAGCCATGGGAAGTTTCTCGATGATCCTTCTTAGGAAACTACAGGGGAATGTATGGAATTCCAGCTTGGTTTTGATCCGCATAAAATTTGTCAAGGGTATGCCACCTTTTATTTTCAAGCGAAATGCAATAATCTGAAAACAATTTTCTGTCAAATGTCTCGCAATTAAGAATTTGTCAAATATACAATTTTATATTTATTTTTTTCAATAATTAATAGTACGTATATGCAGTGTAGCCAGTTGCTAAAGTTTCTTTCTTGATTGTGTAGAAGCATAAATAATAAAATAAATCACCTATCCAAAACCTGTCCAATTCCAAAAAGAAATATCGAATGTCGGCTCCCGGAAACCGATTAAATAGACCCCGAGTTTAGGTTTGTTACACTATAAAAAATGAACCAAAACGTTCGCAGACGTGGATATAAAAACTCGGGCTTTCTTTCGTAACATATCTTCTGTGCAGTCCGTGAAACCCAACGAAGGATTCACCTCAACATCCTCAAAAATTTAGCGATGGAATATCCCGTGACTAAGAAGGCAAGGTATGAACAACCAGAAGATGAGATGTCACTGCAACAACCACACATAACTTCTGCGGGGAGCTCACACTTCCTCCCATCTGAGGAGGTCGGGGAGTCTCTCAATGAAAACCAACCTCATTCTCAAGAAGAAGAGGATGAAGCGACGACAGAGAGAGTTTCGTCAT